>OZ019946.1:12277265-12399959 GCA_963970385.1 Theonella swinhoei
AGGCTAGGAGGGATTGTAGTAGGTCTTTCTGGTGGTATGCAGCTAAAGTGTTGGATGGTGAGGGAGACAGTATAATGCCGGACTTTGATGCTCAAAAAGCAGAAGCGTTCTTCACTGAAGTTTATTCTGCTGGGCCACAATATTTCCCTAGCCCCAGCTGGCTACCCTCCCCTCCCTCTCCTTCAGTGGACTTCAATACTGATGGAATCTCAGTAGACGAAATTACATATGTCATTAAGAGAACCAAGTCTAGATCCTCTGCAAGTCCACTGGATGGAATCAGTTACAAGATTTTGGAAAAATGTCCATCCCTCATCTCAGCTCTTTTCAATTTATACAATGCTTGTTGGTCATCAGCCACTATCCCCCAGGCATGGAAACAGGGAGTGGTTCGACTGATACCAAAAAGCTCAGCTTCAACCTGCCCTAGTGATCCTGCAAACTTTAGACCAATCGCTCTTACACCCTGTGTTGGGAAAGTGTTCACCTCCATCCTAAAGAATCGATTTCTTCCCTTCATGCTCCAGAACAGCTACATGGACACTGCAATCCAGAAAGCTTTTGTCAATGGCATTCCAGGCTGTGCAGAGCACCACTGCAAACTGGCTGAGGTTATCAGAGAAGCTTCAGAGAAACATAGATCTCTCAGTGTGTGTTGGCTTGACCTGGCTAATGCTTATGGCAGTGTCCCACATGGCTTGATCCAGTTTGCTCTAGGTCACTACAATGTCCCACTACATGTTATCAACATCATCTCCAGTCTTTACTCTGGCCTTTCTGCCACAATCACTTCTAACAAGTGGGCAACTTCCTTTGTGCCACTCCAGACAGGTGTCTACCAGGGGGACCCCCTATCAGTGGTTATCTTTAACACCATCATGTGCACTCTGATTGATGCCTTAAAGCCTCTACAACATCTGGGCTACAACCTCTCAGGCACCAAGCACTTGGTCCATCTCCTCCAATATGCAGATGACACCTGTCTGGTGGCCAATGGTCCATCCAGTTGCCAGGAATTGCTAAGACAAGTGGAACAATGGCTACATTGGAGTGGTATGAGGGCAAAGGTGCCCAAGTGTTACTCTCTTGGAATCCAATCATCTACTGGCAGGTTGTTTGATCCATGCCTCACCCTACACAACCAGCATATTCCATTCATCAGCAGCAACCCCATCAAATTTCTTGGATTTAGAGTCCAGGTGCCCATGGACAAGTCCACAGTCAGAACTAGCCTCCACTCCAGGTTGCTGGGTCTCCTGCAAAATGTTGATGACACCCCTGTCACAGGAAAGCAGAAGCTTCTTCTGTACAAGGCAGGTGTGTGCCCTCGCATCATGTGGGACCTCACTATCTCACATCTGTCCCCCACCTGGGTGACGACAACTCTTGAGGCTGAAGCAACCAGGTTCCTTAAGAAATGGGTTGGCCTAGCAAGATCAGCGAACCCAGCCTCTCTCTACCTACCCAAGACCAAGGGTGGTATGGGTATCCCATCCATCCTTACTTTATTTAAGAAGCAACAGGTCTCCCATGCCTCTCGGCTCATCCTATCTCGGGACCCTGTTGTCAGGCACTCGGCCACACAGAAAACCATCTCTGAGCAGCACAAGCAAAGAATGAGTTTCAAGCCTATGGTGATGGCAAGGGATGCCCTAGTAATGGACCCAGGGATGAGCAGCCAAAAACTCAGCAAGGTAGCCCGAACCATGGTCACGGAAGATGATACAGAAGCGAGGCTCTCTGTCATGCTGGCATCTGACCGTAGAGGGGAGGCTCTGCGTGTTGCGGAGGAAGATGCTGCTGATCAGTGGGCCTCAGCCTTGGAGAACCTTACTTCCTTTGAGTTGAAGTTTGCTCTTAATGCCTGCCAGGACACTCTGCCCCACAATGCTAACCTTTCCCTCTGGAAAGGTCATCCTAGTGATTGTAAGCTATGTGGAGAGAGACAGACCCTACTCCATGTCCTGTGTAACTGCCCAGTAGCTCTGCAGCTCAGACGGTACAATGTTCGACATGATAAGGTGCTCCAAGTCATCTACAACTTCCTAAAGGAGCACCTTAACAACCACCAGTCTATGATCGCTGACCTCCATGACTCCTCCCCATACGTTTTTCCTCCTAACATTACTTCGACTGACCTCAGACCGGACATTGTAGTTTGGAATGACACCACAAGATCAGTCTCACTCCTGGAGCTTACGGTGTGTCATGAAAGTAACTTTGTTGAGGCGCATCAACGAAAGGTTACTCGTTACCTGGATCTGGAAGAAGAAATTCGACGATCCCGCTTTCGGGTGAAAACAATGCCTATTCAAGTAGGCTGCCGAGGCTTTGTCGACATCAAGAGTTTTGAAGGAATGAAGGAATTAGTTACAGGTGTAAACATAAGGACATATAGGAAGTTTCTGCAAGACATATGCTCAACTACCATCTCAGCATCATATAACATATGGACTAGTAGGAACTACAAGAACTAAATAATGCCACTGCACTTTCCCCACCCCCTCTTTGTTCTGGTTTTTGTACCATCCCCATCAAATTATGATGCTGCATGTTAATCTCATGCAAGGAAATCACTGTATGGGTGTATTTGGTCCTTTTTGTAGCATTCACCCTTCCCCGTGTGTATGCTCATCAAGATGTTTAAAAAAAAAAAAAAAAAAAAAGAGAGAGAGAGAGAGAGAGAGAGAGAGAGAGAGATGCGGCTTGCCTTCACTATAACAGGACTATGTGTACGTGCAACACTTATCGAGCAACCACTATCGGTCTTAGTTGAACAGGTTGGTCCAGGAGCAGCCATTTTCACTCTAGATTCTTCTGCCGCTTTTCACTATATTGCCAACACGTGCATCCACACGCAGTTCCATTCCCAAGCGCAGATCCCAGATCTACGCAACGCGCATCACGCCCTGTTCAATAGGAGCCTAAAAGTGCAGTACTAGTAGGGTTCGCATCCAAAATACCGACCAACGCTAATTTGTCGAATCGAAAGAAGCCTGTAGTAGACCTCAATAGACTTGTCAAGAATCGGAGTTCAAACCGAAGTCACGCTGCTTCAGTTGATAAATACGCCGAATTTAAATATTTTGAGGTTTTCGCTTAATTAGAGAAAACGTGGTCCCTAGTGTCGTGCCGTCGGAAACTGCCCTGGATCGAGTGGTGCTGGCTAGAGAAGCCTATAGAGCTGCTTTCTGATAACCCCCTTGAGCAGTAAGTTGGCTTTAATAAACCCCTTGAGCAGTAAGTTGGTTTTCAAATGTAAGGGGCACTGTAGTGCATGTAAGTGCTGTCTTGCTTGCATAACTTAGTAAAGGTGGTTCTAGTGATCTGTAGGCATATTAGTCATTGACTGGCCTGAGTGTATGAAATGGAAATGGTGTCAGTAACATGTTTACCAACTTTGGGATTCATGTCCACATTATTTTTTAGGCAGCTGTATGATGGACCAGAGAAGCCTGAAGGTCCTCAAGAAGGTCAAATTGGCCCCAACTGCAAGAGGAATGGACTACTGCAAAGATATAGACCTCCTTGCTGTTACTTGTGAAGATCAGGTTCATTTGGTTACCCCTGGTGCCTTCAACTCTGAAACGTTCGACTCTTTACATGGATACCCAGCACTTATTCGGTTCAGCACAAGAGGATCAGATACCCGTGTACTTGTTTCAGACAATGAAGGACCCATTGACGTGATTGATGTTGAAACAAAAGGCCTCGTAAGAAGTTACCTTGAGCACGGAGATAGAGTGACAGGGCTGGATTGGACTTCTGATAATACTTCCTTTGTGTCTTGCTCAAAAGATTTCACTGTGAAGTTTTATGCTGCCAATGAACCTCACAGTTTTGCTACTCTGCAAATGCAGACTGGAGTTTGTGGAGTGCATTGCAATCCATACATGATGAACCAGGTCGTATTTGGAACAACGAAAGGAAAATTTTATGTCTATGACATACGAAAAATGTCAATTCCTTACCTAGAAGTGAAAGCTCATGAAAAGACCGTTAGCAATGTTCTTTTTCTTTCCAAATGTGAGATCTTGTCTGTGGGCACTGACAGTTGTGTGAAACTCTGGGATGCATGTAAAACAGTGTGCACAACAAAGTATATAGGGCACGTACATCACAGTTACTTCACTGGAATTGACATGTTGGAAAGCCTTATTGCCCTAGGTGGTGAAGATAGCACACTCAGAGTTTACAAAAAAGACACGTCAAACTTTGTGGCATCACAGCAACTCTCTATTGAGAAAATGTACATTTGTGGTTGGGCGTGGTTGCCAACTTGCACTGTGGAAAAAACTCTTGTTACTGTAGACAACCACGGATACCTACATCATCTAGTGTATTACTGTGATACATGACAGTGTGTAAATTTAAGGCTCATACTTGTGTGTGTGTGTGTGTGTGTGTGTGTGTGTGTGTGTGTGTGTGTGTGTGTGTGTGTGTGTGTGTGTGTGTGTGTGTGTGTGTGTGTGTGTGTGTGTGTGTGTGTGTGTGTGTGTGTGTGTGTGTGTGTGTGTGTGTGTGTGTGTGTGTGTGTGCCTGTTGCTAGGAGGTTATCCACGCTGTAGTATGACATTGGGCAGAGGAGTTATATGTCTTGTTTGTCTTGTCTGTATCATATGTGTCTTGTTTGTCTGGGTTGTCTTTCTCTCCTTCCTTTATACTTCTAATACAGCTAGTATGATATCCACATGTACTTTAATGCACATGGATACATACTACATAGTGTGCATATGTACATGTGTAACAGCATACCATCTGCAAGTTAAATGTGTTTACATGTTGTGTGTCTTGAGACTGAATTGGCCTTGTATATGCATGGTAGTGGTCCTTACAGTGTCAAGTTTCCTCTAGATAGCTGTAGACAGCACATTCACAATGCTCAGCACTGCATGGCTTCAAAGTACTGACAACTGTTAGGCTATTTGGGTTAAGTGGCTAAATGTAGAATGACACACAGTAGGTTAGAGTGGATGCATTAGCTGTCGGGTTTTCATGGTTAATGTGTCCACACTGTTTGTAGCCCCATCCACCCCTGTGGTCCATCTTAGGACCATGTAGTTCACATGTATGCAGCGGTACATGTAAACATACATGTACATGTTTTTCCAATGTGCATCTACCTCATTCATCTCATAACAAGACACAAATGTGTATGTTTAAGCTTCCAGCACAGAATGCATGGTTTCCATATCCAAGGTTAGGCCAGCACAGGTGTTAGATAGGTGCTTTGGCCATCTTTAGACTCTTCTTTTCATAAAAGTGACTCTCACAAAATCCAGTTCTCACTGCCAAACAGATGTATAGATGTATCAGTAATGGAGGTCACCTTGAAATGCCCTAATACTACCATAGCAGAAAAAGCACTTCTTAATATTGTGGTGAATGTTCAGATTCAGAAAATTTAGCAAAATCATGGACTATTGGGTTCGACACCTGTTCAGAATGCTGGTGAGTGTAAGGCCACACAGGTCAGCCTTTGCTGATAATTTATTTTGACTTCATTCTAGTTGGCCTACTCTGCTCTTTGTGTGCCTTTTTTTCTGCTTCTATACAATAGATAATCTAACAGTGATTGGTGACCCCTGTGTTGTTGCCCTCTGTGAATGCAATGACAGGAGAGCGGATTGGGCAAATGAAGTCAGCCCGTCTCCAGAGGTAGTTGACACCCATCACCTGTTATACGTGCTTCTAATTTTGCGTGCACACTCACCCACTCACCAACAATGCATAGCATTCAACTAGTATATACATGTATACTTGTGCTCTAGTCACTGTTTAGTGGTAGAGTGTCACCATTGGGTTTGTGTCTCCATTTTACCCACCACCCTCCCTCCTTCCCCTCTTCTTAATCCCCTCACTTACACATACAGGTTAGTGCTCAAACATGGCTCAGATCAGGTCAGTAACTGAAAACTGGCTCCTCTCTTGTGTCTTCCTGAGTTGTCTCACTAATAGCTGGAATGTTTTAGGTATTTTGTGGTATCATTAGGGTATTTGTGGGTACTTTATACTAGCAAAACTCTCTTAAACAATTTCACAAGGCATGGATTACTTATTGAGAGATTTTACATTTGGATTAGGTCCTTTGAATCTGGAAAATGGTCAATTGACACTTCCCATGTGTAGATATAGTGTGTGGGATAGTGTACATGCTGGGTTTCTTTTAGCGTGGTTCCCAGGCCTTTCTAGCTAGTGTAATTATTGTGGGTGTGTGGATGGGGAAGTTCTAGTTAAGATACCAACATACTTGAAAATACCACCACCTCAAGGACAGTTTGCACACCTATACACACAAAGGGCCTGTATACCAGAGGATAAAGCTTTTTGTGCTATAATGCACATGATTATCAATGATTGAATACTGTTATGCACATACATGCACCACTCCATATACAAGTTTTCATAATCTATTTTAAGAGTGTATATATGATGTGTACATGTACATGTAAAGTTAGTTAATAACATGTAGCGCAAAAATGGAAACACAATTACACAAACATCAATGCCAAGTTATTATTAAAAATCCTCAGGATCCAGCTGGGATTCGAACCCAGGACCTTCTGATTACTAGTCAGACACTCTTACCCTGAGCCACTGGATCTCTTGTGTGTAGGATGGGTCCTAAGGTTTGAGTTCACACCCAGACAATGACTTGGCTCCACATGCAAAGCATGCTATACTCTAACTCAGTCCACCAGGGCAACTAAGCCACCAAGAGATGGAAGTATATGCATGAAAAGTTAGTTAATTAGCCTGAAGATGGAAACACGAGTACACAAACATCCCTAGCATCATCCCATCATTCTACACAACCTTAGCAGATGCATATTTACATGTGTACATCATATGAGACAATACACCACATGTACATGATGAACACAATGTGCATACCCTGTCTGTTTGTTGCACTGTGTAGCTGTTATTTACAAGTAAGGTATCTAGAATTTTAACTTCTGCTAATGCTTAGTTTAGTGTTGTGGTCAATTCTGATTTTACAGTTTGATTAGGCCCTTTGAACACTACTCTGTGCCTCTGGCTCCCTTCCTCTACCACACTAGGGGTGCATACACTGAATTACTTTGCTCATGTTGCCTTGTTAGACCTGATGTAGAGTGTACTCTAGAATGTGTGTGTGTGTGTGTGTGTGTGTGTGTGTGTGTGTGTGTGTGTGTGTGTGTGTGTGTGTGTGTGTGTGTGTGTGTGTGTGTGTGTGTGTGTGTGTGTGCGCGTGCGTGTGTGTGCGCGTGCACTATACAACAGGCATACACCACACATGCAACTGTGCAATCCCTGCAAGGTCAACATACCACTGGACTAAACATTAGGGTTTGTACATGTATAGCCAAGAGTGTTTTAGATCATTAAGGTATTTGTGGTTACTTCATACTTTGTATGTGCTATCAGACCAATTACTCAACACTCACCCCTTCTCCCAGTCACACAAGGGGTGTAATTTGAAATATATGTGAATTAATGTAGTAGTTACATGAGTGCGTGGTGGAATGCACCCCAATTAAGCTATTTTGTTTGCCGTTAGGCTCCTTTCTCAATTATCCTTATTGGCGAGCGGGAGCGAGCCAACCTAGTCGTTCCAACGAGCCGATTTTTCTATATATATATATATATATATATCTATTTATTTCTATACGGCGTTGCCACACATACCGTAATGTTTTACGTGAGTTCCAATTGTACGCAACCACAGCTCCACTACATCTCATACCCAGACTGGCAACGAGACTATAGCTACTGCGCAGTTGGATCGCTCACGCCACCAATGCTAAGCATTTCTACTAGTAGTCAGCCTGTTGCCCACAATAAGCCTTTTGTTGCCAAACACTCTATTTGCCTTGCTAGATAAGTGAGTACAGTGACCAATTACGATTTTACAGTTAGATTAGGCCCTTTGAACACTACTCTATGCCCCTCCTCTCCTTTCCTCTACCCACACTAGGGTGCATACTTCAGATTTTGCTCATGTTGCCTTGCTAGAGCTGATGATGATGGTGTGTGTGTGTGTGTGTGTGTGTGTGTGTGTGTGTGTGTGTGTGTGTGTGTGTGTGTGTGTGTGTGTGTGTGTGTGTGTGTGTGTGTGTGTGCGCGTGTGTACATGCGTGCGTGCGTGCGTGTGCGTGTGTGTGTGTGTGTGTGTGTGTGTGTGTGTGTGCATGTGTGCTGTGTGTGTGACTCTCATAGATTTAGCTAAAAATGATTAGTTTTCCAGCAATTCCAATTTTATTAGGCCCTTAATTTGAACACTATATACTCAATGTTCCACTCTATGCCCCTCCTCTCCCTTCCTCTTGCAGTGCATAAGACTAGTAACCCTCCCACAGCACAGCAATAGTCTGTGCAGCTACATTTAACCTATTGTCCTATGCTTGTATGTGGTTGTTGTTTACATTCTCCTTGTGGGAAGAGTTGTGTTAGTCCTCAGATAACTTGTTGGTGGCCATGTCTATACTCATCAGATGTGTGTGGTTACATACAAATGTGTGTGCCACAATAGGTATTGGGAAAGGCACATACCCCTTTACTAACCCTAGCCCTAGCCCTTAGCCCTCTGTGGTTACATACTATGTATACATGTATACATGTATGTGTGTGTGTCCCCACAATAGGTTTTGGGAAGTCAATTCTCACCCTTCTGTTGTGTAGTCCACATCCCTGCATACAGTTTACACTAAAGTAAGTCAGAGGTGAGGCACTTTTTGGATTTCCATCCCCTGTTTACAGGTACATAAAAGTACCATTTCTAATCTGCACATGCATGAGCCCCACCTATATATGTACATGTTCATAACTATATCTTGTATGTTCTGTCTTTCTCTCCTTCCGGGAGGCAGCTGTATGACATGGTCACTTGGCCTTTGTTGAGTCTACTGTGCATCTAGAGGTACCAGTGTTGTCATCTCACTTCTGTTCTTCTAACTGCCTCTTTTTCCACTGTACTCCCAGCTGCATAGCCATTGTTGCTGTCTATTCTATTGATGTGTGTGGTTGTATACATATATATGTATATGTGTGTGTGTGTGTGTGTACAGGTCTTGAAAAGTGAAAGATATATGAGGAAATTTTGGCACATGGCGCATGCGCCGCGTGGTGCGCTTTAAAAAATCCAATGCGGTCCGGCTATCATCTGATTGGTCGTTACCACGATAAGCCTTACTGAAATGATCCTGCTAGGCCAGTATATACATAGATCATATGCTGCCCCAGAGTAAAGGACGCTTGCCAAGACCAGACCGTTATGGTGGAAACACAGATTGAAGACACAGATTGAAGGGTTGAAGTGCAGTGTCGTTTCTCCAACTAACACACTACTGCAGCTCAAAAGCCGAAAGGAAACTACGCCGGCGTCAGCATTATTAATGCACACGAAGAAGTGCGACGTCAGTAAGGCCCACTTTGTTGCATCCCCAGCGCCTTCCAAAGTCGTCCACGCTATAAAGCGCTGCCTGCAGAGTGATTTAGAACGTGTTTCTGCAACACGAAGGTATTATGGAAGCATTTACAAAGCAGTGGCAGAAGTCTTTCAAAGAATGAATCTGCTAGAGAGTAAGTCAGTGCGTAATGAGGCTGAGGTCAGGTATGCCGTATGCAATCCACTGATCTCCATGGTGTGTGAATGCTTCGGTTATTCTCTCAAACTGGAGGAAACTGTAAAAGAGAATTTGGAAGAGACGGAAGAAGTAGAAGATGTGAGAGAAGAAGCTGTGCTGGTTGACCTTAGGACACTTTGGGACGAACATCCAACGGTAGAGACTCCCATGGAGAGCCCTTCCTCAACCTCAACTGCAGAAGAGACTCCCATGGACCCGGGCAGTGGGAGACGCAGCATAGGGGGTGCCATGTCCCAAAGAAGCAGGGCAGACTATTCGATCTATACGCTGGCAGGTCCTAGTGCAACACAAATAAAGTTGGTAGCCATCGTAGATGCTAAGAAACACATTACACCACATAATACAGCACAGGTCATTGGGTACTACAGTGCCTTCGAAGTTAATGACCCACGACCTCTAGCACTAATTATGACAGAAGACTCCCTCAAAATAATAATCTTCCCCTTCAATGTTAATAGCCAGTATTATGTAAATGCAATTGAGTTGCAGGAATTTTCTTTGTGGAAAAACGTTGATCGTAAGGAGCTGGACGTGAGTGTGCTTAATCTGCTGCTCTCGCTCACAGACGAACACTCAGTGCTACGGGGCTACACCATTAGACCCGAGTTAGCCAACATTCCTCAAAAAGGGCAGGTGCTCAAAAGTAACATCGGCACTATTGTCACCAATAGAGCTAAATGGGAGGAAGTGACGAGGGAGAATTCCCAACTGAGGAAGAAGCAGAAGCAGATGGAGCAGAAGGATCAGATAATGGAGCAGAAGCTGAAGGAGAAGGAGATGGAACTGAGAATGCTCAGGAAACAACTGAGACAGACTCATCGGGATGAAGGCATGGAAGAAGACCTGCAAGGCAGCAAACAAAAGCAAAGAAAGTAGAACCACACATACCTGTCAACCAACCATTCATTTCTCATTCTAGCTACTCGAACAAAAGCAAAGAAAGTAGAACTTCACACATACCTGTCAACCAACCATTCATTTCTCATTCTAGCTACTCTACTGTATATCAATGTTTTAGGAATTTATTACCTACATGCATTTTCGTTTTATTTTTACTTTTCTTGTATTGTGCATGTAATTTCATTGGTCTTTTCATTTATTATTTT
Organism: Theonella swinhoei; assembly: GCA_963970385.1. Lineage (NCBI taxonomy): Eukaryota > Metazoa > Porifera > Demospongiae > Tetractinellida > Theonellidae > Theonella > Theonella swinhoei. The sequence continues at coordinate 12,287,998 of OZ019946.1, forward strand.
ATTTACGCGTACATGTAACGCTAGTCCACTACGTGCTCTAAAGCCGTGGAATCTACGGGTGAGGAGAAGTGAACAGGCTAGGCTAGGGCTAGCCCTAGTGAATAAGCACATCTGTATACGCACCGACGGTTTAGCATAATTTCATTAATGAAAGGTGTTTTTAGAACATACAGTGTGGAGGGATATTGTATACATGGAAATATATATATAGAGTGAACACATTCCTAAAATAAAGCACTAATGTATAAAGTGAGTGACGACTAAGGACAGCTGATTCGAGCTTATTAGCTCTCATCAGCAGGGACAAAGTCATCTCACTGAACTTGAAAAGATCTTCCAGAACTGCTCCCAACACCAGCAACACAACTACGGTCCCTGAGCCACCATCAACCGAAAAACCCAGGCTTCTCTACATGCCATATGTAAAGGGCCTGGTGGAGAGGGTACAACGGTCATGTAAGAAACTTGGGATCAGAAATATTTTCAGATCAGACGGCACACTCAGACAACTGTTGACACGAGTCAAGGCTGCAACTGCATTGAAGTATACTTCCATAAGCAGTATGTATCAATGTGTGGGGTGAGTTTACAAGACACATAAGACATATGCAGTTCTACGAAGCTGCAGTCAGTTGCATCTATTGGCCAGCCATACAAATGTACATCTGAGTGCTGCTAATGTTGAGCAGGGATAGGATCTTGGTCGTGGGGATACAGTGGAAAAAGAGGAACAGAAGTGAGAAGGAGATAACACTGGTACCTCTAGATGCACAGTAGACTCAACAAAGGCCAAGTGACCATGTCATACAGCTGCCTCCCGGAAGGAGAGAAAACAATCTAAGACAGAACATATAGTTATGTACATGTACATGTATGTAGCATACACAGATGAGGTACACGTGGGGCTTGTGCATGTGCAGATTGGTATACTAGGCCACAAAATACGGCACAAAAATAAGCTTGTATATACCTGTAAACAGGGATGGAAGTCCATACCTCTGACCTACTTTAGTGTAATCTGTGGACTATACCACAGAAAAGTGAGAATTGACTTCCAATACCTATTACGGAGACAAACACACATATACATATGTATGTAACCACACACATCTGACAGAGTATAGATAGCAATGGCTGCTGGAAGTAGAAGGTTAATATTGAGGCAAGCTATCTTGAGTACTAACACAACTCTTCCCACAGGGAGAATATAAACAACACCCACATACATGCATGGCACAAGAGGTTGCGTAAGCATTGGTGATTAGCGGGAAGCATTGGAGTTGTGCTATGGAATATGAAGTTTCCCATATTAGGACATCATTGTTTACAACCAGAAGTGAATAAAGGACCAGACCTAAGTGCATATGACAATACACTTGCAGTACCAGCCCCTAACCCCCCCCCCCCCCCCCCCAACACAGTCAATGTGTTTGTTTTGGAGATCTTGGCATTCCACCATTGAAGTTCATACCATATATGGCCTGAGTTGAAGGCAGAGGAGGGGCATAGAGTAGTGTTCAAAGGGCCTAATCAAACTGTAAAATCAGAATTGTATTAGTGTGAGTTAGAATTCTAGCTATATATACGTTGCTTTGAGAATATAAATAACAGAGCCACAAACAGACAGGGTATACACATTGTGTTTATCATATACATGTGGTGTATTGTCTGCACATGATGTACACATGTACATGTATATACTGTGTATCTGACCTAATTAAGGTTGTGTAAAATCAAGCTGGGATGATGCTAGGGATGACTCCACCTTGATCTGATTTAGTGAAGTGTCCTGTTCCAGAGGGTTCACACTTTGTGAAGGCGAAGGTCGTACAGCCAAATAACAGAATATGGAGATCTATTGAAATAGTTTATGTGAAAGCACCCATTATTTAAGCAATTTTCCAGTAATGTTTGAAGTGAGTACAAACTGTGGTAGTGAATGTATAGACCAATGAATGGAAATCTCACTAATTTACAAGTACTTATTGGTGTCCTGATTTCACAAAAAAAATACATACAAGCTAGTCCAAGTGGTACATCATCTAAAACACATGTGCATGACCAAAAGAGAGAAGCATATGTGCAGGCACTTGGTAGGGTAAGTGTACACACATGCACTCTAAAATAGCTACAGACTGTAGGAATACCTACGAAAACTTGTATATGGAGTGGTGCATGCATGTGCATAACAGTTTTCTTTTATCCTCTGGTACACAGGCGCTTTGCGTGTATGGGTGTGCAAACTGTCATTGAGGTGGTGGTGTTTTCAAGTATTTTCAGTACCTTAACTCTTTGGGGCCGAAGTTATTTTATTACGTAGCATCTGCGTATTGCGCAATTGCGCGGAATTGAACGCAAATTAACTTCCGGTAGCATTCCGTAGTGCGTGATATATCGCGAGAAGACGCTTTGAAAACTCGTGCAGTTCAAGCCGTTTCTCTAACACTGTACGCGGTCACTTTGTCGTCGTCGACCTCGCCAGGCCCGAACAGATGTGAAGTGGTGGATTTACCCATGCTTCGTTGAAGGGAAGATGCCCAAATGCAAAGTAAGTTTGTATGTATGGCAATTTTTCCAATACGGTGTCTCTCATTCTGCATGTATTGTTGGGAAGGGAGAGTGTGTAATACACTGTAACATTGACAATGTGCTTGCTTTACCAAGCAGAGATTGCCCTGTTATGTTATGTTGTGCTCTAATTAGAAGAGCCATGTGACTTCTCAACTGGCCTGTCAGTCTGTTAGCCAGCATTGGATATGCTGTTTCCATTGGGCACCACGTGGAGGTCGACTGACGCAGCCCAACAAAACAGGACACACAAGGACAAACAAAACATTCAGGAACAAACACGTGTATGAATGCATGCTTACGCATACATTCATACACGACATAAAACGAAGTTACAACACACATGCATGCACAACAATGTGTGCATGCATGACACAAAAGGACACAAAGGACACAAAAAGTACAATAATGAGTGTGTGCATAGTGCATGTGTATAGAAATACACTCGATGACTATAAATGTGTTGATTTACATAGGCTGGAAGAGGGAAAGAATGAAAAGGAAAAGAATAGGGTGAGTAATAATAGTAAAGGTATGATGTACAGCTACATAAAACGATGGTGCCATATCCTCCAGCAGTCTGAGCCGTCCTCTTTCCCAGTCAGGCAGAGTGATGGCTTGCCAGGGCACTCTCGGCAGTACCACACCACTTCGTGACGCTGTGGGGGAGTGCGGTACTGTTGACAGTACACACAGCGTCTCTTCTCCTGATGAGATGGTGTGTGGAGGACAGTGCGGGAGACCTGTGTGGAAGGTGGGCCACTGTCTTGCGGGGATGGTAGTGCAGGAGGAGGATGTGGTGTGACTGTGATGGATCGAGGACGGCCCAGCCTCTTGCGTGTGTTGTAATTGCCGATCAGTTGATCGGCAAGCTGGAGCCTAAACGCTTTGAGGCGTTGCTTGGTGATTGGTATGGTTGTGGGTGTGAATAAAGATAAAATGAAGGCGTTTGTGACAGCTACATCAAAAACAAACCAAAAAATGTACTTGTAGTATTTAGTGCATTTGGTTCTGACGCGGTAATACTGTCTCATCTGGTCTCCTTTGTCCACCCCAGACATGTACTTATTGTACAGTATTACCGCGTCAGTACACTGCACACTCTCCCTGGACCCATCCCTCTGTCTCCTTTGTGCAGTGTGTGTGGCATCTGCCTGGGAAAGAGTGGACAGCATTGTGACCTGCTTCTTGTCCATCCAGACAGATGCCACGAGGTTGCCACGTTGGCAGAAGATGTGCTCACCCCGTGACAGAGTGACGTTCTTCAGTGTGTCCGGGAAGCCTTGACGGTACGAACGTGTAGTCCCACAGCCATAGATGTTGTGTTGGAGGAGTGTGTTGAGCAAGTTGCATGTGATAAAGAAATTATCACAGTACAACTGGTAGTGATGGCCCCTCAAATGCTCACTCAGCTGCAGGACTACTCTCTCCCCCAGACCAACCTCAGTTGTCGTACCATCTGAAGGCTTCCCGACGTACACGTCGAAGTCGCAGAAGTAGCCAGTCACTGAGTCTGCCCGCACCCACACTTTGAACCCCCGCTTTACAGGCTTCTTTGGCATATATTGTTTCATTGAAGATCTCCCTGCAAGTACATGTTTATGTGAATACATATATCATTGTACATGTACAAGTACCCTTCTCCTAAATACCAAGTTTGAGTTCACCTGTTCATCAGGTTGAGATGTTATGTGATTTGTATGCAGGATTCGACCCAGCCAGCTGAGCTGCCTCGGTAGCTCAGTTGGTAAGAGCATCGCCTGGAAAGCTAATGGTTGTGGGTTCGAGTCCCACCCGAGGCAGCCAATTTTTCTTTGAAAAATGACTTTCGGGCGAGTTGTGTTGTGTTGCTTTCTGTTGTGGTGGTGTTGTTGCCTTGCCTTTCTCAGCATCTCATGAAGGATTGTTCATGTACCTTTGAAGGGGATCATAGCTTCATCAACGCTATTCTGTGGGTGGGGGTTGTACTTGGACAAAAACCGCTCCTTCATTGCAGAGATAATTGGAAGCACCTTCTGCAACCTGTGGTACCCTGGCTGACCCCTTGAAGGAAGACTATTGTTGTCTACAAAATGCAGGTACCGTGATAGCTCCTCAAACCTGTCGCGAGTGATGCGGGATGCGATGAAGGTGTTGTGGAGCTTCTCATCCCGTGACCAATAGTCTCTGATCTCAGGCAACCTGTTGATTCCCATGAGGATCATGAAACCAAGGTATGCCTTGATCTCGCTCATGTTTGTTTCCCATGTGGTGTTGCTGTTTGTTGCAGCAAGTGACTGTTCAGCAAACAGGTTTGTCTCCCTCACTATAACACTCAGAATCCCATCATCAAAAAAGTGAGAAAACATCTCTAGTGGATCCCTACTGCAAGTAACTTGTGGTCCCACTGGTACAGTGCAAGGTCTCACTGCCACATGAGATGGCGTCAGGGTCCATCCTTTATGTAAGTTTACAATAATTTACAATGTACCACTACTCTGTTGCTTTATGTACTAACCTTTCTGCCTGTCAGAAGGATCCAGAGATAACCCTGTATGCTGTGACGCCTGTCTCCTACTCCCTGTTACTCCTCCACTCCCTCTCCCCCTTCCCCTCCCCCTTCCCCTCCCCCTCCCTCTTCTCCCTCTTCCTTTCCCTCTCCCTCTCCCTCTTCCTCTCCTTCCTCCCCTTCCCTTTGGTAGGGAACTGCTTGGCATCTCTGTCTGTGAGAGTGAAGAGGGTCCAGTTGATTGAGAACTCTCAGAGTCTGAGGTAGTCATGTCTGGAGAGCTCTCAGAGTCTGAGGTAGTCATGTCTGGAGAAGCTGGAGTGTCACACATAGCTGTGGAGCCTTCCATGTCGAAGTCTCCAGTGTCGAGGTTTCCCATGTAGGTACTCCCAAATACGCATGTATCCCCTGTAAAAGTACACTGTACTTGATGCGTGTGGTATGTGTATACAATTTTATAAACCCTTACTCTTCTTATTTTCAGATTAGAGATGACAAAGTCAAGCTATTTTGTGTATTTATTTTTGATGCATTATAATTATTCACCATGGTCAGTCACTTCAAGAGGCTCAAATGCAGCCTCTGAGTCATCATGCTCCATGTCCTCCATTCCCAAGTCATCATCACTGTCTGCAAACACTACTTCTGTGAGGCCACTGTCTTCACCTCTGAAAAAACTGATGACATCCTTGGAAGAGAACCGTTTTGCCATTTTTGAGGCTGCTAGCTGAACGCAATAGCTCGCAAAGGCGTGGGCGTTGAAGTACTATAGCTTGTACTTCGTGCGTAATGCAGCCGGAAATGCGTTAGTGTTCCGTTATTACCGCCCGAAGCGATTTTACTACCGAAAGTGGAGTTTGGCTCCATTTATCCGTTGGTGATATGTAATATTGCAATAGAGCAGTTGTCAGAAAGTGGGACTGAGAGTATGCGACGTTTCAGTAGAAGAAACAGCAGGTAAGCCATGGTAGCCGGGATAACGCGCAACGGGGATCATTGCCATTACGTGATAATAACGCAATTGACGACTTTTGTCGCTATCGGCCCCAAAGAGTTAAGGCTGTATATGTACTTGTTTAGGTGGTAGCCTCATGTGGTGGTACCTCAGGACTGGCAGTACTAGTAGGATCAGGACAATGTGCTGCTTCCACTGTCATTGCCAGTTGAGGTAGGTTGACTGCAGGGCTCCTGAGGGCAGCTACAATAGCCCTCCATGTTGGTCTGGGATCTACCTGCTTTGTGAATGCAATGAGAACTTGAAGGAGGCGATTACGTGGCTCTAAATAGGTCTTGTATATGCTGTCAACAACTTGTAGTGGCAACTTTAATTTCAGACCAAATATGTAGGACTGGTTTTCTACTTCCAGTATCTCCTCCAGTACATTGACTGCATCATCTGGAGTCAGTGGCCCATCACCTGGAGGTGATAAAAATTAATGGTATAGTGTAACAGGGAATATCACAATCACGTGTACTGACCTTCAAGAGGTGGATTGATGTCTTCCAATATAAAATCTCTAGGTGTACACTTAAAGAGTTCGGCAAGAGTATTTCGAAAGTTCAGTTCTTTTTTCAGGTCTAGCTTTCCATCTACCTCGACTATAAACTTCTTCCCACTTCGCTGAGTAGGGATCACTCTATGACGGAGTAGACCTTTCAATTTCTCTTCGTACTCTGCCACAAGTTTCTCCCCCTCCTCACCACAGAATTCAATCAAAAGACAACTAAGATGCCAATATGCATAGGGCCCTTGTTTTTCACGCAAGGCCGCAAATAGGAATGATGGTATATCATTGGCCTGATGTGCCTCATCACTCATTTCTGCATCAAAACCTTGCCAGGCACAAGACTGGGAGAAGGACTTCTTTGGAAAAGGTATTAGATTGTCGACTACTTCATATCAGTATCTCTCTCCCCCTCCCTCCTCCCTCTCTCCTCCCTCTCTCCTCACCCTCACTCCTTATTCCCTCGCTTCCATTACCCCTCTACCTTCTCCCTCTCTCTCTCTCTCTACCCTCCCCCTCACTCCCTTGCCCCATTTCCTCTCTCTCCCACTCCCCCTCCCTCCCTCTCCCTCTCCCCACTCCCCACTCTCCCTCCCTCCCCTCCCTCCCTCCCTCCCTCCCTCCCTCCATCTTTTCCTCACTCCCTTGACCCCATCTCCACCTCTCCCCCTCCCTCTCTCCCCTCCCCTCCCTCTATCTTTTCCTCACTCCCTTGACCCCATCTCCACCTCTCCCCCTCCCTCTCTCCCCTCCCCTCCCTCTCTCCCCTCCCTCCCTCTCTCTCTTCCCCTCCCCCTCTCTCCTCCCCAGCTCTCCACATCACTAAATGGCTCTACCATCTCCACATGTCTGGTGTGTAAGAGTGCTCGTCGGGCGGTGCTCCTGTTGCCATGTGCTCACGTGGCAACCTGTGAGAACTGCCAGGTGACAGTGTGCCCTCTCTGCAGTCAGCCTGTCACCAATAGCAACAAGGTCAGGGGAATTGTATTCTGTTTGAGAACTAACTCTCTGCAATGTACAATAGTATACTGCACATCCCTTCTCACTCTCCCTTTCTTTCTCATTTGTCCCTCTCTTTCTCTCTCTCTCTTCTCCCGCCGTCACTCCATCTCTCCCTCTCATCTTCCTCCCTCTCCCTCTCCTCCTCCCTTCCTCCCTCCCTTTCCCTCTCTCCCTCTCCCTTTACCTCTCCCTCTCCCCCCTCCCTCCCTCCTTCCTTTTTACTCCCTCCCTTTCCCTCTTCCTCCCTCCCTCCCTCCCTCTCCCTCTCCCTCTCCCTCTCCCTCTCCCTCTCCCTCTCCCTCTCCTCCCTCCCTCTCTTCCCCTCCCTCTCCTCCCTCCCTCCCTTCCCCTCCCTTCTCCCTCCCCCTCAGATTGAGGAATGTATAGTTTGTTCAACATCAGATGCCTCAGTCCTCTTCAAGCCATGTCTCCACATGGTAGCCTGTGACAGCTGCTCCACCATCATGAAGAAGTGTGTGCAGTGTCGGACTCCCATTGAGACTGCTGTACCTCTGTCAGTGGCAAGTGGGGGAAGACGTAAGTCATGTGACTTAGTAGCTCAGTCATGTGACTGTCATGTGATCTGTGATGGGTGTCTATTGTGCAGCAAATAAAGTGCGTGGAGTGGGATCACGGGGGTCTGGGAATCTGGGTGGTCATGATGTCACTGTGTTACAGCAACAGCTACAGGAGATGAAGGATAAGGTATGGGCTAGTGGTTACATGTAGGGTAGTGGTTTATATGTACATGAATGTGCTCATCAAACTCCTGTGGAGAGGAGAATTTTAACTAGTCATGTGTATTCACATACATACACAGCTCGGGTCAATGTTAGCCTCGAACCTCTCCCTCCCTCCCTCTACTTCTCTCTCCCTTAGACTCAGTGTCAAGTATGCATGGATCGCAGGAAGAACTGCATCTTCCTGTGTGGCCACGGGACATGTCAGTTGTGTGCTGATCAGATCATCGAGTGTCCAATCTGTAGGAAACCAGTAGCCAAGAAGATCATTCTCTTTGACTGACACTCTCTCTTTTATCTCTTTCGCTGTACTAGTTTGTGTTCTATGAAAATGCTAATTGGGCGAGCGCAGCAAGCCCGTACTAGTGAACTCAATGCCAATTTTGTTTCTTTGTATGTTTGTATGTATGTATGTATGTTTATGTCAGTGCGCATGCGCCCCCGCGCAACGCGCAAACGTAGCCGGCCTTGCCTCTTCCGCTCGTTGCGCCCACAAATGCTCCACTATTCCTGTGCTGAAGTTGGGCAAGCGTAGCCTAGAATGCCAATTCTGTTTGTATGTATGTATGTATGTATATACTTAGTATGTTAATATGTCATCAACCGATCGGTCAGTGCGCATGCGCATATAGATGCAAATGTATGCCTCCTAAATCTTCCGCTCGTTGCGCTCGGCCCCAAATGCTTTGCATTCTCCTAGTATTAATTATTAGTTCTCAGCTTCTTATATTCTTCATATTCACATATCCAGGCCATCCAATGCGTAGCATTCCACTAGTTGCCGAGTGCATTAGCGCGCCGCGAGGCAGGTCCATATCTCAACCAATGAATACGTACATACTTATGTGGTGTCACGTTTCAGTAATGTCATTACATGTAGTCCTGCTCAATTTCCTTGGAGCAACGAATACCGTAACTACGACGACGTCGACCAGACATTAATGCGCATGCGCATTCCTAACAACCAGGGTTGCAATGAAAGGCATAAGTATGTAGGTAAAGTAGGTGTTAATAGTCCTATCCACATTTCACACCAGTTATAGCATGCCTAACTCTATTCCACTGGGCAATGGCAACAGCATGAATAAGTGTCACAGGGAATGTTAAGGCTGTATATATGTACTAGTTTAGGTGGTAGCCTGAGATGGTGGTGCCTCAGGACTGGCAGTACTAGTAGGATCAGGACAATGTGCTGCTTCCACTGTCATTGCCAGTTGAGGTAGGTTGACTGCAGGGCTCCTGAGGGCAGCTACAATAGCCCTCCATGTCGGTCTGGGGTCTACCTGCTTTATGAATGCAATGAGAACTCGAAGGAGGCGATTACGTGGCTCTAAATAGGTTTTGTATATGCTGTCAACAACTTGCCTTCCTTCTCGGCCACCGTAGGATTAGCTGCCTCGCGCTAATGCGCAAGGCAATTATATAGGTGGGCAAGGCTAGCATACTGTAATATGGGTGGGGCTCTGTTGCTGCCGATCGTTTCGGATCGCTACGCATGCGCAGACGGCCGGACCAATAAAATGTGCTTCCGCTATGCCACTGCATGTGTGATTACATAGCATGACTAACCATTATACATACATATATAGACTACAGACCATATAACAATACAGAGGGATTACACAAACAAAAACTGCTCTACAGTACTATGTCACAATACCTATTACAAACTCATTATGCCACGTACACATACACAGTAAATAATGGGCTTTGTATTTGTGTTTTCTAATATCAAGCATAGGACTAACCAGGAAGCACATTGTTAAGCATCATGGCACATTCTTGTAGGCTATAGTGATTTGCATATTCTTGTCGGAATTCCTCCACAACCTCCAGTGTCACATCATCAGGCCAGTCAAACTCAGCCACCACCTCATAGAAGTCAGGTGGTGGCTTGATACGCTTCTTCTTCTGTGACTGACAGAACAGCTTCAGTGGTGTCTTCTTCCTGAACTGCTGTAGGTCTTCCTTGTAGGTCTTCATCTCACCTTTGACCCCCTCCAAATTGAACTCTCGGATCAGGTGATCCAGCAGCTGAGGATTCAGATAGTTCCAATGGAAGTTCATGGTTCCAAACAGCTCAGAATGATCAGGTGCCTGATAGATGGCACTCAAATGGCTCTCTAGAAACTGTTTATGTTCAGCCATATCATCTGCTGATAGTGACATCAGAGCATCAGCTACTCTCCGGACAGGCACTGGGAGTCTCTCAAGACATTCTCTAGTGGATTTCTTCAATGCATTAAACCTCTTACGAAATTGTTTGATCTTGGCCTGGACATACTGGATAGTCATTTGTCCTGTTAGAGGGACAAAATTGATAATGTGAAACTTTAACAAACATGGGAACCTACCTTTTTGAGGTACCAGTACCTCAGTGGCAGTGGCAGTGGCAGGAATTTGTGGTTCTGGAGAGAGAAAGTAAAATACCTACAATCATGCTTGTGTGATGAAATGTACTGGGTTGGCTAAATTACATATCATACACTCACTCTCAAGAGGTGTATGGCTAGGCCCAAGGCCAGTCTCTTCGGTTCTTTCACAAAACTACAAGACAAGGATGGCAGTTAGGTCAGGATGGTGATATATGTAGACTGCCTTCCCCCCCCCCCCCCCCCCCACTACCACCACTCTACTACCCCAGTCACACATACCTGAGGCTTCATGGGACAAGACTGGACATGATGTTCAAAGTTAGACAACTCTCCCTGCCACCCACACCCTCTCTCCTCATGATGACAAAACAAAAGGACTTCATTAACTTGACAACGGAACCATTTGTCTAATACAGTGTTTAAATGTGGCTCCTTGCACAGTGGACATGCCCCTCCCTCTCCCTGGATTCTGGTAGCAGCTTCCTGTGAGAGATGTTTACCACAGCACATTGTCTGGTGAGGCTGGAGCAGTAGGCCATATGTCACTGGACAGAAGAAATCCCCAGATGGCTCTTCAATAAAGGGAAACTCTTCTTCTGCTTGTGGTGGCTGATCAGATGATTTCCTGAATACCATATATGAGATTCATGATGTGTTATCAGTCATAATCTGTTAGTCAATGGCTACTGACATGACAACATACCTCCCTATAATAGTAGGTGGGGTGGATACATCACTGACAGTAGAGGACTGAATCTGCAATGTATACATAAAATTAATATTACAAGTAAATAAAAATTTAGGAAATTTGAAAGGAAATATAGGGATTGCATAAAAAGGAACGGAGACAAGATTGGGACACAGACATGTTATGATATATCAATGTAACATTATGGGTACGTCGATATATCATAACATGTCTGTATCCCAATCTTGTCTCCGTTCCTTTTTATGCAATCCCTATATTTCCTTTCAAATTTCCTAAATTTTTATTTACTTGTCTCCCATCATTTTTTTCTGGACCTAGGTACATGCACTTTGCTATTTTTGTAGTTTACTTAGCAAACGTATTAGCTAATAGAGCTTGTAGCATGAGGCTATCTAACATTTTTATTGCAACATCAATTGTTTGTGTATTATATTGTACCAAATTTTACTTTTAGTGGAGCTTTTGTTAATGAAATATAGCAAAGTAGTGCCTAGGGCTACTATTTACAAGATTACAAGATTTTATCTCAACATTAATTATTGGGATATTAAGCTTTAACACCACACAAAATTCCACATTTTGTGCTACTTTTTTAGCAAGATATAGCTAACTATTGCCTGAGGCAATTTTTTTGTTATATTACAAGATTTACATTGTTTACATAGATTTTATCACAACATTGATCATTGGGGTATTAAGCCTTACCATCACACCAATTTTCACATTTAGTAGAACTTCTGTTAGTAAGATACAGTAATGCTAGCCTGAGGCTATGTTTTACAAGATTTACATGGTTTAGAGAGATTTTATCACAATGTTGATCATTGGGGTATTAAGCTTTACCATCACACCAATTTTCATATTTAGTAGAGCTTCTGTTAGTAAGATACAGTAATGCTAGCCTGAGGCTATTTTGTACAAGATTTACATTGTTTACATAGATTTTATCACAATGTTGATCTTTGGGGCATTAAGCTTTACCATCACACCAATTTTCACATTTAAGGGAGCTATTGTTAGTGAGATACAGAAATGCTTGCCTGAGGCTATTTGTTGTTGTATTACAAGATTTACATTGTTTACAGAGATCTTATCACAATGTTGATCATTGGTGTATTACACTTTATCATCACACCAATTTCCACATTTTGTGAAGCTTTTGTTAGTGAGATATGGTAATGCTAGCCTGAGGCTATTTTTTACAAGATTTACAGAGATTTTATCACAACGTTGATCTTTGGGGTATTAAGCTCTACCATTACACCAATTTCCACATTTATTGGAGCTTTTGTTAGTGAGATACAGTAATGCTTGCCTGAGGCTATTTGTTGTTGTATTACAAGATTTACATTGTTTACAGAGATCTTATCACAACGTTGATCATTAGTGTATTACACTTTATCAACATATCAATTTCCACATTTATTGGAGCTTTTGTTAGTGAGATACAGTAATCCTTGCCTGAGGCTATTTGTTGTTATATTACAAGATTTACATTGTTTACAGAGATCTTATCACAACGTTGATCATTGTGGTATTAAACTATACTATCATACAAAATTTCACATTTAGCAGACCTTTAATTAGTCAGATATAGGATTGTGTGGCCTCCATTAATAATACATGGCCTGAGGCTATTTTTGTTTATTTTACAAGAAGTACATTGTTTACAAAATTTTTAACATGACGATGCACTACCCACAGTAGAACTACATCACTGTACCAAGTTTCATGTTTAGATGTGTTATCGTTAGTGAGTTACGCCTGTTAAAGCGGAAGAAGAAGAAGAAGAAGAAGAAGAAGAAGAAGAAGAAGAAGAAGAAGAAGAAGAAGAAGAAGATGAAGAATTCACAAAATAGACTTTTGTTAATTTAACCACTTTATCATCAATCAAATTATACCATTTTATAATCACAGTTAGCTTCTGGGTATAGTTACACATTCATGTTAACAGAAGTCCAGTAGGTAGCAAACTGAAAGTGAAAGTGATGAAAAACCTTATATATGGTTTTCAATGGGGATAGACCATAGCAATCCCTATATACACAGTACTACCATACTGTGTGATTATTGGATCATGCAACAATATTAATGAACTGTATGCTGCCTATGTGCTATCATTGCTGGCCACCATCTGGAAGAGTAACGAACTTTGCACTATAGTCTAATGAAAGATAAATGTAACCTGACACTGGGCATTTATGCTAGAAGTGGTTGTGTACATGTGTTGCTCTGTCTTTCAGCTCCACACGTACACAATCAAGTATGTGAGGATCACGGTCCAATGAAATGCACTTGCAAAGTGCGTAACCCTCGCGCATTTATGACTACTATATTAGAGCTCCTGACTCTCTTCGTGCTCTGCACATACTTGTAGCTAATCAACAGCAAGTCGTGCGCTTGCGATCTCCAATTAATGCGCACCTTTCAGGTATAAACCGCTGCCTAAAACTGATGCACTTCTGACGATACAGCTCCTGATTTCCTATTACGAAGTAGCAATACTGCTTGTCATGTTTAGCTATCACAACAATCATGGTTCACGAAAATCGGCAATTTACCGCTTTTCGTCTTCAAAAACGCAGGTCCGGTGTCATAAAATTTTGGGGACCCCATGAGAATGGGGACCCCCCGTCCCCATAATCCCGGTAAAATGGGGACCCTCTCGTGAGAATGGGGACCCCTGACTGCGCGGTACAAACGTTCTGCAACGGGTGAATTTTGACGTTAAGACTCAGTGGAGAGAAGGCAGGGTTGCTAAATAAGTTGAAATATGGCCTGTAAGAAGTGCAGACGCGCTATATAGGCTAGGTCAACTAGCACACTTCGACGGGCGGATGTTGACGTCAAGACATATATAGCATAGGCATGGCTATGTTGTAAGTTAAGAAATTGCAAAAATGGCTATAAAAAGTCGACTGCTTTCGAAACTTTGCAGTATCTATTCTAACAGAAACAACCAAAGATAGGAGATTTACAAGGCCAAACAACAATGTATGAAATGACGAAAGATATGACGGAGAAGATGACAATGGAGGGAGATACGAGGGAGAAGACAATGGAGGACGCTAAGGACAGAGAGTACAACGAGGGAGTGCGAGACTCCAGAGGAAGACACTGCAGTAAAAATGTGTGACAGATGCCCTAGAATGGTATCATTCCACGTGTACTACTGCACATCGATCACAATGCATGGGCTAATATTTAGTTGTATTTAATTCCTATACATACTATATGCACTATTATGTTGTATTTCATATACACTATTAGAATTGTTTGCTTTAGAATAATTGCAGAAGCAAAAGCAGGTTTCCTATTCTCACGGAGGGGGGTCCCTATCATACTGTCGTGCGTACAAAAGCAGTGTGTAGTAGACATATATATTGATTCCTGTGAGAGCAGCAGATCTAGGCATAGATCATATGATCTAGGGGTCCCTATTACCACGAGGGGTCCCTATCCTACGTCGTGCAGCCTCCGTTAGACCTATTAATTCGCCACACCTCACCGTGACAGTAGTAGATCTAGGGGTCCCTATTCTCACGAGGGGGTCCCTATCCTACCAGTAAAATGGGGACGGGGGGTCCCTATATTACCGGGATTATGGGGACGGGGGTCCCCATTTTACCGGGATTATGGGGACGGGGGGTCCCTATTTTAGGGGGTCCCCATTTTACCGTGACACCGGTCTCTTCTTTCTGCTCTAAACATTAACTGTGCCGAGTGCTAATGCTACTTCATATCTTCAATTTTGGTACTTATAGCAGCCACGGTTTACAAGAAAACTTGTTTACAGACAGACAGACAGACAGACAGACAGACAGACACACACACACACACACACACTGGCGCACACACACACACACACACACTGGCGCGCACACACACACACACACACACACACACACACACACACACACACACACACACACACACACACACACACACACACACACACAAACACACAGACGGACTACAATAACCCTCCTGCACATGCGCGAGGGTTAACTAGTATCTCAGTCTAAATCATCATGCACTGCTAATTGCTATGTATATAGGTTCCAGCTTACATTGTCTTTAGGAGGAGCTTCATAGACACAGTGTCCAGCCACTCCTGGGAACTCCAGCCTGCTGACATTGAACTCTCTAAAGACATTTGGAGCTCTCTTCTTCAATAAGTCTACAGCAGATGATGGTACAAACCAAGTGACAATAACAGAGACGTTGTCAGGTCCAATACTATTCAAGATCATGGCATATTCTCGAAGGTTGTAATGACGTACATAGCATTGACGAAATATCTCAACATCCTCTAGAGTAGGTGTATTGGACCAATTGTAGTCAACTACCATTGCTCGAAATCCTGGTGGAGGATCTTCTACACGTACATGCCATTTTTCAGCATGACAGAAAAACAGTAGTGGCATGTTTCTTCTGAACAGCTCCAAATCTTCCTTGTACAAACGCATTTGTCCTTTGATATCTGTAAGAGACTGCTCTGCTATTTCTTCTTCGACATTTGTGAGTAATCGATATGTGCGAGACACTTTCTTGATGAGATGATCCAAGAGGTGGTAGGAGAGATAATTCCAGTAGAAGTTCAGTTCTCCAAACAGCTCCCAGTGATTGTAACATTGATAGAACCTTTCTTCATCTTCCTCCAGAAACACTTGGTGATCATCTATACGCAGGGACATCAAAATATGTACGATGGCCATAACACTGACTTGGATCTTTTCAAGGCACTTGACAGTTGATATCTTCATTGCATTGAATCTCTCTTTTAAGACTTTAATATCATCTTTCGCTGCTATAGCTTTTTGATAAGTTTGTGAAACCACTGTATAAAATAAGCAATGAGATATGAAGTATACAGTACTAGTAAGTCAGCAATATTATCCCCTTAGTGCATATAGCTGTCAGAATCTACCGATTTAGTGGATTTCAAGTGCCTCAAATGATGAAAGCACTTAAGTGCAAACCCTATGTGAGTTAAATAACCAGTAGTGTGAGATGTCCAGTAACTCCAAGGGCTAAACCGAGATATATAGTCATGTGGAACATGCATGTCATTGGACAGAAGATATCTTTGGAAGGCTCTTCAACAAACTGAAAAGATAAGTCCTCTGCAGTAGACTATGTAGTAAGTGTCTCTCTTACCAAAATCAGGAAAATGTGCTGCTTCCACTCTCATTGCCAGTTGAGGTAGGTTGACTGCAGGGCTCCTGAGGGCAGCTACAATAGTCTTCCATGTCGGTCTGGGGTCTACCTGCTGCAAGAACTCAGTGAGTATATGAAGGAGACGATCCTGTGGCTGAGAATGTTTGTCGCATATGTCCTCCACAATGTGTAGCGGCAACTTCAATTTCAGACCAAGTATGTAGGAGTGGTTCTGTGCCTCTATTATTTCCTCCAGTACATTGACTGCATCATCTGGAGTTAGTGGCTCATCATCGGCTATAAGGGTTGCAGTTATATTTGTCAGCTCTAACATCCATGCAGGAATACTTAGGCAAAACAGAAAGGCTAAGGAAAAATCACCAAAAGAAGTATTATCACTAGCAGTAGGGGCCGAAAGTGTATTCTACAGTTTAGCTTCATGTTCCATTGATTCATACTTTCCTGAATGGGTTTACATTACAGACATAATATGCACGTTGTAAAAGCTAGGATTAGAGTTTTGGAACCTTTTCACTCTTAAGAAAACCTATATATTCTGATTCAAGAGTTCTGAGGCACATATAAAAGCCTTATGACTATAATTACCCTGTCTTGAAGTAGCTGAGGAGTGCTGAGAAGGATCCGTTTTTGCTGGTAGTGGAGAAGTCAGTGCCTTTGATTCGGGATCTAAATGAACATTAGAGCTGCAATTACTGTGGCTGTGAATGGTTCACATCTTAGGCACTAAAACAATGTAGGTGACATCTACACAATCACATGCAGACTCACCTTCAGGGGGTGTAGGGCTAGACACATTGGCAGAGTCTTTTGTTGATTCACCAGAACCACTGACTCCGGAAACACTGACTAACTGCACATAAAACAAAGACATTAGTATTGTAATAACCCGAGTGGTACGCGGTAACAACTGATTATGACATGAACATACAAGACTTAAAACCACGTGGAATTATGCATGCACGATAATGACTGACTAACAATATAACATACCTTATATATATAGTTCAGAGTCAGAGTTCACGCTACCACAAGTATACTACACATGAAATAAATGTGGTAGTACGACAACTTACTTCCATTTTCAGAGTCAGTTCTTTTTCAGTCACAGAGCTAATAGCACTCCATAAGATGTGACTGTAAGAGATAACTTTGTATTTTATAGACGAGTCACCAAGGAATACATGTATCCAGGTTCTTTGTTGCATCGCTGGTATACTATTTGGACATGGCAGTGGGGTTGTCTCTAAGGCATGATGCTGTCATAAAGTGGCGGGTCAGCATTTTTGGATCAGCTCTCAGGTGTGTTGGAAGTCCGTCAATGACACTGATTCTCATCAAAAGCATGTGTGAACTGTATTTACAGGAGTACACTACTTTTAAATTATCTGTAGCTAACTACCAACTGAGTCAACATGAAACTTATCCTAGTTAATTGGTAGCTTACTTGTGTCACTCATGACACACCAAGGTAGCTTGAGTCTTATTCATTGTAATAGCAGACTATGGTATGCGTTACCACGTCCACACGAAATTATTGGAAGTGTAATGTCTGCATAGATCATAATACTAGCTAAACCAGGCTCTTTCTCACCCTTGCAACAAATGTATTGTATGAGGCTAACACCGCTTACCCTTCCAAGGTTAGTTGTGATATTTTGGCATTCTTGAATTCTTCCACATTCACAGCTATACATGATTGTATACTTTCAGCAACCTCAGCTGGAATGATGTACGTCAATATTGTAGAGCCATGATGGATGTCTTCCAATATAAAATCTTTAGGTGAACACTTAAAGAGTTTAGCAAGAGTATTACGGAACGCCAATTCTTTTGTCTGGTCCAGCCTTCCATCTACTTGGACAATAAACTTCTTCCCCTTTCGCTGAGTAGGGATCACTCTAGGACGGAGTTGACACTCCAATTTCTCTTCGTACTCTGCCACAAGTTTCTTCCCCTCCTCGCCACAGAATAAAATCAACAAAGCGCTAAGATTCTCATATGCATAGGGGCCTTGGTTTCCACGTAAGGCAAATAGGAACGATGATATGTCACTGGCCCGACATGCCTCATCACTCATTTCTTCTTCATAACCTGACCAGGTTAATTTGACATCAGGGAGATGTACTTGCATTGTTTTCATTAGGTTATTAGCACGGTGTAAAAATTCTCCAAATCCTCGCTTAACCTCTTCTTCACAATGATGTATTTCTGCTTTGTTACCCATGTAATCATCATCTTCTATTTCTTCTTGGCTATATGGCTCAGGCCCTATTAGTTGCAAAAATAACCAGATTCATAAATGTATACTTCAATGCTACCCAAAACAGTAGAAAAAGTCGCCAGAGATCACTACACATGTTCCTGCATGCAGAAAGTGTATGTGCGCAGCGAGGTGGTGGGGGCAGGAGGGTCTCGGGCATCCCCACTTTTGGAACACACTGATACTTTGGTGTGAATGGGAGCACTCTCACTCAGTCGTGCAATTGGCATTTTCTATACTCAATCTACTTTTGTGCATGCACCTTGTGAAGGATTTTACAGTAGCTCGCTTTATTTCCCTTAAAATTATGAGGCCCCCCGGCTGTCTCTGCCCCTGCTCCAAACATGAGGTACACGAAGGATGGAAATTCACGTAAACTGATCTACCAACATCTTCAGATGTGTGTGATTTGTAAATTGTGCTTAACAGATTACGTTTATCTACATAATAACCCTATGGTTACATCTACTTGCATACTCTACCTGGTTAGATGAACCACTATCACCAACTCTGAAGTACATCATTGTGTGTGTGAAACCTCTAACAGTCACACATATATATACCTTGTTTGGCGCAGTGACAAAGTAGGAATCAATGATGATCACCTTGGAGTAATGTTGCATAACATGCCAAGGGCCAATATAGCTTTTTAAAAGTATACCTATTACTGGAACCTGCAGCTCCTCCATTAGGCTAGTCTAAATAGTTGTGTCCAAGTACTATGTACAGTCGCAGACGTCTTAAGTACGTACCTTTGGATTCCTGACTACAGTAAGTTTTATCCAATCTCTCGGCTAATCCTCTGTGATCCATTTCCTTCAGAGCCTTCACCAAGATAGGCCAGGACGCGTTCGAATCGTTCTTCAACCAGTGGTCCAATATTTCTGATTTCTGTCTCTCTGTGTCGCTACCTGCGTCTTGGAGTATCTTCTTTACATCATGTAACTCGATGGCCAACTTGATGCCAAGCCTATATGGATTTGTCACTTCGTTCAACTCATTAGTCAACAGAACCAGATCAAGAGCGACTGGTTCTGACATAGCCAGTAGATTGCTGAAGTGTAGGTAGGTTGCAAAAAGACTATAGGTATCCGGCGTTGGTTAGGGGGAGTATCCGACTCGCAAACAAACAGGTCTATGAAGAATTCAGGGTATGAATAATGGTGAGAATGAGATTCATAATCAGTGACTCTACGTGGGGGATGGCGACGACACGCTCATTAGTCATACAAAAACCAGTTCGGAACTCCTGAAGGCAGTCGTCATTTTAGACACAAATAACATGGTGGCCTGGGGACAAGGCTAACATTTAAGAATATCGTTTGTCATGCACGGTAATTTCCGCAAGTCGAACGCACGGCGCGCGCGAGGCATTTAATGCGCATGTGCATCCTAGAGTGATAGTTTATCATGTGCATTTCTTCATCCCTCCTTATGAAAGTATTCAAGAACGTACATCCAATAGAAGTAGCAGTACGTGCGTATATGACTACATGAGCAGGGGTGACGCATCTGTGACAGAATCACTACGTATAGCTACTTGCTACTCATAGTGCACATTCTTTTCATTTCACTATACGCGTGACTGATGGCTGTGTACGACACGTCATATCGGGAAGGAGAGATAGTGGCTACTGCAGCATTTACGTACTGCTGGAAGTTTCCTGAATGAGTTGGTGGGTGTGGCTTTAGAAATGAGTTCAGTTCTGCAGTGAGAGCTAGGGCCTAGGTTAGCGGATAAACTCTACGTACCTTCAGCCTTGCCTCTAGGTCCCTAACAGACGCAAAAGGGGGTGGGGCTCGATTTGGGCAACAACGGAAACCATACTGATATACGACGTTACTGTCATGCTCCGCATTCAGTGCCACGCACACCGCGCTCACACCGCGTAATCAATATTTTTTCTAAGGATTGTACATAAACATCAACCATAGGCTAACCAATAAGCAACATATCCAGCATCATGGCACACTCTCGGAGGCTATAGTGACATGCATATTTCTGTCGAAATTCTTCCACATCTTCCAGTGTCAGAGTATCAGGCCAGTCAAACTTTGCCACGATCTTAAGAAAATCTGGTGGGGGCTCAATATGCTTCTTCTTCTGTAACAGCTTCAGTGGTGTCTTCTTCCTGAACTGCTGTAGGTCTTCCTTGTAGGTCTTCATCTCACTTTTGACCCCCTCCAAATTAAACTCTCGAATTATGTGATCCAGCAACTGAGGGTTCTGATAGTTCCAATGGAAGTCCAAGGTGCCAAAGAGCTCAGAATGATCAAGTGCTCGATAAATATCAGTTTTATTTTCCTTTAAGAACAATTTATGTTCATCCATGTCGTCTGCTGGTAGTGATGTCAGAGCAACAGCTACTTCCTTGACAGGAACTCTGAGTCTCTCAAGACATTCTCTTGTAGATTTCTTCAGAGCATTAAACCTCTTCTCAAATTGTCTAATGTCATCCTGGATGTACTGGACAGTCATTTGTCCTGTTAGAGGGACGAAATTGACGATGTGAAACTTTAAATTTAGGAACCTACCTTGTTTAGGTACCAGTGCTGCAGTGGCAGTGGCAGTGATAGCAATTTGTGATTCTGGAGAGTAATTAAACTTAATTTTTTGCTTGACACAATATAATGTGTGATGACATTTCATCACTAGAATTCCAACGTAAGTACCTTCGGCTTCCTGACTGCCGTACGTTTTCTCCAATCTCTCTGCTAAACTGTTGTGAGCCATCTCCTTCAGAGCCTTCACCAAGATAGGCCAGGACGCGTTCGAATCGTTCTTCAACCAGTGGTCCAATATTTCTGATTTCTGTCTCTCTATGCTACCTGCGTCTTGGAGTATCTTCTTTACATCATGTAGCTCGATGGCCAACTTGATGCCAAGCCTATATGGATCTGTCACTTCGTTCAACTCATTAGTCAACAGAACCAGATCAAGAGCGACTGGCTCTGACATAGCCAGTAGATTGCTGAAGTACGTAGATCGCAAAAAGACTATAGGTATCGCCCAACGTTTAAAAGTAAGGTCTAGGGGCGTATCCGATTCGCAAACAGGTCTGAAGATATGCAGGGTATGAATAATGAAGAATCAGTGACTCTCTGCTTGGGATGGCGCCAACGCGCTCATTATATCCATACCAAAAAAATAGCTCAGTATCGGAACTCCCATTTATTTTAGACACAAATAACATGGTCTAGGAGTATAGGTCTACACGATAATACTAGGTAAAATTCACCTTGAGCTGTAGCTTCACAGTAACCCAGCAAAAATTGCTGCTTTTATACACGTTTTCATTAAAGACGTATAGATGACATGTAGGTGCCAAAAGCATGAAAACAAGATTATAGTATGCAGGTAAAGGCAGCAATGATGAGAAGCAAGGAGCAATTATAAGGCAGAGATGCTCGATGTGTCTCCTTTGTACAAACCCAAGCAGCAAAATTATTTTGACATCTGATATCACTTTGACATCTTGACTTAGGTAAGAGGTGGTAGTTCCAGTTGATTTCAAATGTGTTCCATGACCTTGTCTTGGTTAAAAAGGTTGGTTTTTTCTTCTAGGTTTAACTGTACACAGTGATTCCAGAAGTAAAGAAGCAAGATAATTGGTTGTAAAGAGCTCTTTGCTCTAATTATTCCAGCCCACAATTATTTTTCCACTTAAAGATCAAAGTTGGGCACTGCAGTGTTCTACTTGCACTCTATTACTGATACACACAATAAGCTGAGGTACACATCTCTAAATTGGGGACACAGTGAAAGGTACACAGTTTGAAAACTCCTTTTTTCTCACGTGATCTCGATTAAGTGAAACAACAAAAATACCATCTAATAACTCTCTAGGTCAGAGTCTGTGTGTGAGGGCTATATATGAAATTACAGTCTTAACTCTTCGATAAGTAGATGACGTTCTGGAGAGAGAGAGAGAGAGAGAGAGAGAGAGAGAGAGAGAGAGAGAGAGAGAGAGAGAGAGAGAGAGAGAGAGAGAGAGAGAGAGAGAGAGAGAGAGAGAGAGAGAGAGAGAGAGAGAGAGAGAGAGAGAGAGAGAGAGAGAGAGAGAGAGAGAGAGAGAGAGAGAGGAGAGAGAGGGAGAGAGGGAGAGAGAGGAGGGAGAGAGGAGGGGAAGGGGGAGGGGGAGGAAGAGAAAGGGGGAGAGGGAGAGGGAAAGAGAGTCAGTCAAAATACAATAATGGCATGCCCACCTTTCCACCTCCAATAAGCAATCTCTTTTCCAAGAAAGTATATTCCCAGAATCCCAAAAAAAGATGCACCAAAGAAGACTAGGAAAAGACGTGCACGTGGTGACATGTCGTTGGGAAAGAAGTGGATGCAATAATAATGAGCATCAACCTCTAAATCTGTCACAATCCTGAATAGAGAGAAAGAGAAAAGAAGTATTAGTCAGGAGGATGTTTTAGTCCACACACCCTCCATCATCTAGAAAAAAAAACAGGAGGAATGAAATTGGGAGTTATGAAAATAGAGTGGATATATCTGGCCACTCATTCAGGCAGAGACAAAACATTTTGCCAAATTCCCCCCCCCCCCCCCCACAGAAAGGAACCCTGAATATTTAATGTGTTATTACTTCTGTGTTCTGTGTAGGCATTTCATTGTACATACAATAAAGTGTAAGTAGCTATAGTGCAAACAGTGAATATCACAGCCACTGCATTGGAGGTCTTTGGATAGCGATGGAAGACAAGGAGTACTTCTAGCAGTACTGGTATGATTGTGGTGGTGTGCTGACGGAGGAAGGATAAAGAAAGAGGGGAGAGAGAGGGAGGGAGGGAGAGAAGGAAGGAGAGGGAAAGAGGAGAGAGAAAGAGGGGAGAGGGGGGGGGGGGGGGGGAGGGAGAGAAGGAAAGACAGTGGGAGAGGGAGGGAGAGGGAGGGAGAGAGAGGGAGGGAGGGGTGGAAAAGGGAAACCTCATCAATGCAGAGTACTACCATCCAGAATTGTTTCCTCACCCCAAAGGGATTCAATAACTGTGGGTTAAACTCATCCAGTTTAGCTGGGTAGATATACTCTCTATCAATAGCGTAGATACCAATGAAAACGAACTGGAATTGAAAGGTGATGAGCACTATGCATATCAAACATCAGACGCATTTTGACAGCAACTCACAATTGCCATGGGAAATGCAACAGTAGTGAAGAGAGGAGAACAAATCTTGGCCCGTAACTGCTTCGTATATGGCATTGGCATGATGTCACAAAGAAATGCCAGGGAGAAATAGAATACCTGGAGCCACTAAATGTGTTGGTGTGTTTGTGGTGTGTGTGAGGGAGAGAGGAAGAAAGTGAGGGAGGGAGGATTGCAAACCCATAAATATCACTTTTCCATATACCCAATACTCCTATACCCAGTACAGGAGACTTGAGATAATTACCATATTAATGTATCTAAAATATTTCCATCTTCCACCAAATTTGTCCAACCCTATTAACCCCACTTCCTTGTTGTACACAGTGTCATCGTCATGTACACACACGTAGAAACCAAGCACTATCAGATGGAGGAAAAATGCAGTGACTCTTTCTGAGATCCCTGGAGTCATAACTCGTTGAATACGCTGTTCCTGGGTCTCTTTTTTCGGCCGCGAGGGGTCTGTTTTACTGCCCCAGTCTCCATCATCGTCTGTGCTCCAGTCCTGTTGGGAGAAAAAATCACACACCTTGTGGATAGGACTGTGTATATAGGGATTGATAGGGTTATTCCTAATTTTCACTTCTATATTTATTGCCTATGGAACAGGTATACTTACTGCTCCCTCAGGGAGTTTTTTCGGTGGCCCTGTAGGTCTAGAGCCCTTCAAAACCAGGGGGTCTTCTTGCTCCTTCGAAACTTCAGTAATCTCCACCTTTTTGCCTATTGGAGACGTAATGTCAGTTTTAGAACGGAGAGGCCGACGGCGAAGACCTCCGAAACGGAGTGTTTTTTTGACCTCCGTTGCCTGCTGAGTACGTGACAGGACAAAGAGACCCTAGATGTGACCAGACAAACACACAGACAGACAGACAGATGTGGAAAACAATAGTAACCCTCCTGCACATGCGCGCCAAACAAATACACTGAAATTGATTAACATACTTCTTTTTTTGGAGTCAGTTCTTTCTCAGCCTCAGTCTGCTCTAAGTTGGTACTCCATAAGATGTGACTGTGGAATAATAGGTATAGGGTACTTAGCCATGGCATCTTACTATAAATTGTGGAAACATAACACCTTGAATCTTGATATATCTAAGAACACATACGGCGTACCCTTCCAAGGTTAGTTGTAATATTTTGGCATTCTTGAATTCTTCCACACTCACAGCTATATGTGCTTGTATACTTTCAGCAACCTCAGCTGGAATGATGTACGTCAATATTGTAGAACCAGGCTGGATATCTTCCAATATAAAATCTTTAGGCAAACACTTAAAGAGTTTGGCAAGAGTGTTTCGAAAATCCAATTCTTTTGTCTGGTCTAGCCTGCCATCTACCTCGACTAGAAACCTCTTTCCATTTCGCTGAGTAGGGATCACTCTAGGACGGAGTTGACACTCCAATTTCTCTTCGTACTCTGCCACAAGTTTCTCCCCTTCGTCATGACAGAATGAAATCAACAGACCACTAATACTCTCATACGCATAGGGCCCTACACATCCACGCAAGCTTAAGGCAAGTAAGAAAGTTGGTATGTCAGTGGCCTGACGTGCCTCTTCACTCATTTCTCCTTCATAACCTGACCAGGTTACTTTTACAGTAGGGAGACGTACTTCCATCTTCATCATTAATTCAGTGGCATGACCCAAAAAATCTCCAAATTCCCTCTGGGCCTTCTTTTCAAAACCACGTATTTCTGCTTTTTTACCCATGTAATCATCATCTTCTATTTCTATTAGTTGCAAAAAGAACAAGATAAATTTATACTTAATTCAATGCTACCCAACACAGTAGAAATGGTTGACAGAGATCACTATAATATATGCACATATGTTTCTGCACATGGCTGCCATAAAGTGCATATCACACAGTACGGTAGTACTGTGTATATAGGGATTGCTATGGTCTATCCCCATTGAAAACCATATATAAGGATATTCTTCATTTTCACTTTCAATTTGAAGTTGATTTCACTTTTAATGATATCAAGGTGAAGAATGCGTGAAAAATAACCATGAAACAAAAATTGGTTGATCTGTGATGTAAGATATGCGTAATATCACAAAAGTGCATTTCACATTTTTGCCCATGTTCTTCATCTTCTTCTTCTTCTTCTTCTTCTTCTTGAAGAAGCGTAACTCAATAACCATAAAATCAATGAAATTGAATCTTTGCATGTGAAAATGTATCAATACGTACTGGGGAATAGAGGTATAATTTTCCTTGTAGTTCATGTACTACTGATCGTTATCTCTCCCAGCAATGTATTATGAATGAGGATAACTAATGAGCAAAACTCAGCAACCATAGTAACCATCAACCTGAAAGTCAGGTTGTGTAGAGAGATACCATCGCTAATAGCAACATAACAAAAGTATTTGTTGTTAACCCTTGTGATTCTTGTAATATTGATGTTGACACTCCTCTCAATGTAATACATGTACATGTCACACAATAGGACTGTGTATATAGGGATTGCTATGGTCTATCCTCATTAAAACCATATAAGGTTTTTTCATCACTTTCACTTTCAGTTTGCTGCTTACTGGATTTCTGTTAACATAAATATGTAGAAACTAACTGTGATTATAAAATGGTAGATAAGGGGTTAAATTAACAAAAGTCTCTTTTGTAAATTGTTCACCTTCCGACACTACTTCTTCCACTTGAAAAAGCGTAACTCAATAATGGTAACACATTTAAACATGAAATTTGGTACAGTGATATAGTTCCACTGTGGGTATAGTGCATCATCATGTTAAAATCAATGTACTTCTTGTAAAATAAACAAAAATAGCCTCAGGCCATGTATAATAGTGGAGGCCACACACTCCTATGTCTGACTAATAAAAGCCCTGCAAATGTGAAATTTTGTATGATAGTATAGTGTAATACATCAATGATCAACATTGTGATAAAATCTCTGTAAACAATGTAAATCTTGTAATAAAACAACAAATAGCCTCAGGCAAGCATTTCTGTATCTCACTAACAATAGCTCCCTAAATGTGGAAATTGGTATGACGGAAAAGCTTAATACCTGAATGATCAACATTGTGATAAAATCTATGTAAACCATGTAAATCTTGTACAAAATAGCCTCAGGCAAGCATTACTGTACAGAGGCAGAGACAGCATTTCAAAACTGGGGGGGCTCAGCGTTCATGAAGTGGTGGGGTTGTTACATTTATTCTGAATACATCCGGCATAGGCTATTACATTCTTCATGACAACCTCCAATTTTGGGGGGGCTCAGGCCCCCCTTATAAAAAAGTGGGGGGGCTCAAGCCCCCCTGCCCCCCCAGGTTCTCTGCCTCTGCTGTATCTCACTAACAAAAGCTCCACTAAATGTGGAAATTGGTGTGATGGTAAAGCTTAATACCCCAATGATCAAAATTGTGATAAAATCTCTGAAAACCATGTAAATCTTGTACAAAATAGCCTCAGGCAAGCGTTACTGTATCTCACTAACAAAAGCTCTGCTATATATGGAAATTGGTGTGATGGTAAGGCTTAATACCCCAATGATCAATGTTGTGATAAAATCTATGTAAACAATGTAAATCTTGTACAAAATAGCCTCGGGCAAACATTACTGTATCTTACTAACAAAAGCTCTGCTATATATGGAAATTGGTGTGATGGTAAGGCTTAATACCCCAATGATCAATGTTGTGATAAAATCTCTGTAAACCATGTAAATCTTGTACAAAATAGCCTCAGGCAAGCATTACCGTATCTCACTAACAAAAGCTCCACTAAATGTGGAAATTGGTGTGATGGTAAAGCTTAATACCCCAATGATCAACATTGTGATAAAATCTCTGTAAACCATGTGAATCTTGTACAAAATAGCCTCAGGCAAGCATTACTGTATCTCACTAACAAACTTCTGTTATATATGGAAATTGTTGTGATGGTAAAGCTTAATACCCCAATGATCAATGTTGTGATAAAATCTATGTAAACAATGTAAATCTTGTAATATAACAACAAATAGCCTCAGGCAGGCAATACCGTATCTCACTAACAAAAGCTCCACTAAATGTGGAAATTGGTATGCTGGTAAAGTGTAATGCGCCAATGATCAACGTTATGATAAGATCTATGTAAACAATGTAAGTCTTGTAATATAACAACAAATAGCCTCAGGCAAGCGTTACCGTATCTCATTAACAAAAACTTCACTAAATGTGAATATTTGTATGATGGTAAACCTAAGTACTGGCAGTTACACAGAGCCTATAACTCTTCATGCACACACTATTATCTGTACTGCTAATTCAGTTTACAATGCATTAGCTAATACGTTTGTAACCAAGTAAACTGCAAAATATTGAAATGTCTGTACCTAGGTCCAGAAAAAAAATGACGGGAGACAAGTAAATAAAAAATTTAGGAAATTTGAAAGGAAATATAGGGATTGCATAAAAAGGAAAGGAGACAAGATTGGGAAACAGACATGTTATGATGTACCCATAATGTAGTACTGTGTATATAGGGATTGCTATGGTCTATCCCCATTGAAAACCATATATAAGGATATTCTTCATTTTCACTTTCAATTTGAAGTTGATTTCACTTTTAATGATATCAAGGTGAAGAATGTGTGAAAAATAACCATGAAACAAAAATTGGTGTATCTGTGATGTAAGATATGCGTAATATCAAAAAACTGCTTTTCACATTTTTGCCCATGTTCTTCATCTTCTTCTTCTTCTTCTTCTTCTTCTTGAAGAAGCGTAACTCAATAACCATAAAGTCAATGAAGTTGAATCTTTGCATGTGGAAATGTATCAATACGTACTGGGGAATAGAGGTATAATTTTGTTAACCCTTGTATAGTTCATGTACTGCTGATCATTATCTCTCCCAGCAATGTATTAAGAATGAGGATAACTAATGAGCAAAACTCAGCAACCACGGTAACCATCAACCTGAAAGTTAACATGTGTAGAGATATCATCGCTAATAGCAACATGACAAAAGCAAAAGTTATTAACCCTTGTGATTCTTGTAATAATGATGTTAACACTCCTCACAATGCAATACATGTACATGTATATAGCGATTACGTAATTTCATTTTGAATGTACGTGCATAGTACATATATAGTTAGCTTGCGTCATACAATAAAACGATTACGTAATGAGACAAGACTCATTAATGACGTCATTTACACCAGCCGCGCATTCGCAAAAGCTTAGCAACTAGCGCGTAACAACTAGGCGCTGAGTGAACTGGCTGATAGAGAACGTGTTGACGATTTGTATAGCAACTAGCACTTAGTACTACATAAACAAAACAGAGATGTGTTGACGATTCTTGTGCTACTCTCACCGTCAGAATACTGCACACGCGTACAGTGTGTTGGCTCTGCCTCTACGTATGTACCTCAGTAAGCACCAACCCACAGAACATCCACGCTTAGCCAATGCTACAAACGGCAAGAACGAGAGAAGAGAAGAACATATGAAGAACGTATCCGAGAAATTGAACATGGCTCTTTCACTCCTCTTGTGTTCAGCACCACTGGGGGCATGGGGCCAACGGCAACGACAGCCTATAAGAGACTGGCATCACTCATCTCGGAGAAACACAACCAGTTGTACAGTACAACTTTACACTGGATGAGATGTCGACTAAGCTTCTCCCTGATCAGGTCAGCGATAATATGCCTGCGGGGATCAAGATCCATCTATCACCATCCTACCATCTCCGGAGAAACAATGGATGTAGCGTGCTCAGAAGGCCACATCTCAACCCAAGACTGAACAACATATTTTATTATTTTATTATCCTTTTGAGACTGACAGTTGGATTCCCACACTAAAACTGTACATGTAACCCCTTTTAAGCTCAGTTATAGATACCATATAGTACCTATAATATATATACCGTCTGCTGGAGAAACGGCACGCTATTCTACCACGATACTATATACCACCAAGCCAAAGCGCTGGGGACTGATAGTACGTTGCTAGCAGGTTTGCTTATAGACCAAAGTGTACGCAGCTGCTGCTTGCAACCAAACCACGCCCTCAGTACTAATCATGCGTACGCATTTATACAGTAGCTCAATACTTGGTCAGATGTTTATGGACGTGGAGAGCACATGCTAGGGAGAATTATTGCTTACAATAGTAAAAACAATGACAAGAGACAAGTAAATAAAAAATTTAGGAAATTTGAAGTGTAATATAGGAATTGCATAAAAATGAACAGAGACAAGATTGGGACACAGACATGCTATATATCACACAGTACGGTAGTACTGTGTATATAGGGATTGCTATGGTCTATCCCCATTGAAAACCATATATAAGGATATTCTTCATTTTCACTTTCAATTTGAAGTTGATTCCACTTTTAATGGTATCAAGGTGAAGAATGCGTGAAAAATAACCATGAAACAAAAATTGGTTGATCTGTGATGTAAGATATGCGTAATATCAAAAAAGTGCTATTCACATTTTTGCCCATGTTCTTCATCTTCTTCTTCTTCTTCTTATTATTATTATTCTTCTTCTTCTTGAAGAAGCGTAACTCAATAACCATAAAGTCAATGAAGTTGAATCTTTGCATGTGGAAATGTATCATTACGTACTGGGGAATAGAGGTATAATTTTTTCGTTAACCCTTGTAGTTTATGTACTACTGATCGTTATCTCTCCCAGCAATGTATTATGAATGAGGATAACTAATGAGCAAAACTCAGCAACCATGGTAACCATCAACCTGAAAGTTAGCATGTGTAGAGATATCATCGCTAATAGCAACATAACAAAAGCATATGTTATTAACCCTTGTGATTCTTGTAATAATGATGTTAACACTCCTCTCAATGCAATACATGTACATATATATATAGCGATGACGTAATTCATTTTGAATGTATATACGTGCATATTACATACGTTTTACGTATATAGTTAGCTTGCGTCATACAATAAAACGATTACGTCATGAGACAAGACTCATAAATGACGTCATTTACACCAGCCGCGCATGCGCAAAAGCTTAGCAACTAGCGCGTAACAACTAGGCACGGAGTGAACTGGCTGATAGAGAACGTGTTGACGATTTGTATAGCAACTAGCACTTAGTACTACATAAGCAAAACAGAGATGTGTTGACGATTCTTGTGCTACTCTCACCGTCAGAACACTGCACACGCGTACAGTGTGTTGGCTCTGCCTCTACGTATGTACCACGGTAAGCTTATATCATAGATACCATATAGTATATATGCTTATATACCGTCTGCTGGAGGAACGGCACACTATTCTACCACGATACTATATACCACCAAGCCAAAGCGCTGGTGACTGATAGTACGTTGTTAGCAGGTTTGCTTATAGACCAAAGTGTACGCAGCTGCTGCTTGCAACCAAACCACGCCCCTCAGTACTAATCACACATTTATACAGTAGCTCAACACTTGGTCAGATGTTTATGGATATGGAGAGCACATGCTAAAGAAAATTATTGCTTACAATAGTAAAAAAATGACAAGAGACAAGTAAATAAAAAATTTAGGAAATTTGAAGTGTAATATAGGAATTGCATAAAAATGAACAGAGACAAGATTGGGACACAGACATGCTATATACATCAATGTACTAAAAGGTATGTTGATGTACATAGCATGTCTGTGTCCCAATCTTGTCTCTGTTCATTTTTATGCAATTCCTATATTACACTTCAAATTTCCTAAATTTTTTATTTACTTGTATCAATGTACTAAAAGGTATGTTGATGTACATAGCATGTCTGTGTCCCAATCTTGTCTCTGTTCATTTTTATGCAATTCCTATATTACACTTCAAATTACCTAAATTTTTTATTTACTTGTAATATTATGTGCGTGTGGGGGGGGGGAGCAGGGGGTCTCGGGCATCCCCACTTTTGCAACACGAATACTTCTGTGCGAGTGGGAGCAGGCCCACTATTGGCAATTTTCTATACTGAATGTACTTCTGCGCACATGAATTGTGAAGGATTTTACCCCCACTTCAGAGTAGCTGTCTCGATCCAGTAGATGACCAAGTAGATGATAGTGGTTCATTTAAACCAGATAAAGTTTGCGCACCATAGGGTTATTATGTAGATGAAACG
Organism: Theonella swinhoei; assembly: GCA_963970385.1. Taxonomy (NCBI): domain Eukaryota; kingdom Metazoa; phylum Porifera; class Demospongiae; order Tetractinellida; family Theonellidae; genus Theonella; species Theonella swinhoei. Next base: position 12,320,101 of record OZ019946.1, read on the forward strand.
TAATCTGTTATGCACGTGACAATTTACCACATGTGCATCTGGTAGCTCAGTTCCTGTGAAGTTCTGTCCTTTGTGTACCTCATGTTTGGAGCAGGGGTCCACATGAAAGAAGTATATGTGAAACCTCTGTCAACACATATTGCTACTTTGTTTACTAAGCACTGACAAAGTAGGAATCAATGATAATCACCTTGGAGTAATGTAGTATTAACAAGGCCAAGGGCGTCTAAGTATACCTATTACTAGTGCGGGTGAGGTCTGGAGACAAATTACTGGACAGGCTAGTCTAAAATCTAAAATAGTCAGTTCCAGGTATGTGTACAGTTCCAGAGCAATGTAAGTAAGCTTACCTTTGGCTTCCTGACTACAGTAAGTTTTCTCTAATCTCTGAGCTAATCTTTTGTGATCCATTTTCTCCAGAGCCTTCACTAAGGTAGACCAGGACGCGTTGAAATCGTTCTTCAACCAGTGGTCCAATATGCCTGATTTCTGCCTCTCCGTGGTACTACCTGCGTCTTGTAATATTCTCTTTACATCGGCTGCCTGGATGCCCAACTTGATGCCTAGCGTATGTGGATCTGTTACTTCATGTAACTCGTTCGTCAACTGGCCCAGATCCCTGGCGGAAAGATTGGTTGCAGGTGGCTCCGACATTGTAGATTGCTGAAGTGTGGGTTTTCGGCAAAAAGGGCTCGCCCAACATTAGTTGGGGCTGGGGGAGTATCTGATTCGATTAATGTGGCGTCACTGGCGTGACAAATTCACGTGACCCATGCCAAAGGGTGGGGCTCATGTACATGTACGTATAAGCGTTTGCCACAATAGTGCGAAATGGGCGCCCATGCATGCAGTACCGTCTAGTAGGGTTCACCCACGCTCCCTCAACAAGTTCACATACACGTAGTGGTGTCATACACTGCAACGGTTTCTTACGGTGGCCGAGAAGGGCTTTTCGCTTTTGCCTTCGCGCAACACAAAAGCCCTTCTCGGCCACCGTAGTGTATTTGTTGGCATACAGGTGTAAAGAAAGTTCAGCAAATCATGGAGGAGGTTATTAGAATCCAGGTTGCTCGAAGTCAAAAGTCATGCCACTTCTAACTTGTTGTTTCTCACTCATTAAAAAGGAATTTAGAACTGAATGCTACTGCATGTGTGTGTGTCTGTGTATATAGTACGTAGCCAACTGCCTAGCGTAGCCACACCCTCTCTCTTTCGCGATTGCCACACTGCATACTGTACAGTATATACCCTTTCTGTATATCTGGGCTGGCGCTATGCGATCGATCGTGATAGCAAGATCGAGAAGGTATCATGTATTATTATTATAAGCTCGCGTTTCGCGGATTGTCTTGCGAAAAAGGGGGATTCGTCCGATTGCGAACCCCCCTGGCTGATACACCGGTGGTGCGCTGGACAAGCTGTTGCGTATTCCCTGCTGATGAGAGCTAATAAGCTCGAAACAGCGCTGTCCAGGGATCGCTTAATATATAGCTTTTCTGGCCCCACAGGAAAAGGTGTTTTCATGTGGGAAGACATTATCATATATAAGCTTACCTTCTTCTTGAGCTTGCTCTTGAGCTAATTGTTGTTGGACTGCGGGCTGTTGGACTGGAGGCTGTTGGACTGGAGGCTGTTGGACTGGGGGCTGTTGGACTGGGGGCTGTTGAGCCGCAGCTTGTGCCCCGAGTACCTGACACAGTATATGCAATGAATTAATTGCATTAGCATCATGCAGAGATTTTGCCAGTTCACGGTAGGTGGCTTGATGCCCTCTCCTTTGCTTCCATTTGTTCAGCAAGGCAATTCTAATTAAAATTGCAAGAGCAATTTTTCAATGAACACCATGCACAGATTTATGTCACCTACGTATAGCATATTTTATGTACAACCAAGCTATCATCGGGGTGGGCTGCAGCAAGCACACTTTGTAGACCTAGATCAGTTTTAATTACTTCTGTATGCATTATCACAGATACTAAGGACACACTTATAGATATATACTGTAGTTGGTAGATGAAATCTTCGCAACAAACTATTAGCATGCACTGAAGTCAATATGGATTAGAAAAACTATTAGGATGCACTGAACTTAATTAAGGCCCAAATTCATTGAAGTAGATATCCCTCTCACTCCCTCTTAGTCTCAGAGGGAGAGGAAGGCCGCATTTAAAACTGAATGTGCATGTCAATTCTCGCCAGGCCATGCATGATACCTTTTTTAATATATATTTTAAAACATAATACCATGCACGCTACACGATAGACTATGCGGTGATCTACGGTGAGGAAATGTATGCACCAATGTAGAATGTGTGGAGTCATATTATGAATACAAGACCTTACTTCTGCAGCTGCAGGGAAGATGGGTCGTTGTGCCGTATGGCGTCTACATCGTTTCTTGTGACACCAGGGATATATCCAGCCACAATGGGCCAGTCAATGATACTTTTAGCAATCGTAGTTTGGTGCCCATTGTCGACTAGCTCCTGATCCAGATAATAGCGATTACTGTCCGGAATTAATTCCAGGTGTTGTTGCAGGGATTGGTCCATCTCGTAATCACTATGATGCCGAAGCGTAGGTGCACACAGTTCAAAACAAAGCTAGGTGGTTACAAAACTGTTCAAGCCGTAGCGTACAACACAGGCAAACCCAGGGTAATAATTGTACGAGTGTATATAAATTCATAACACTTGAGATGATGTGATAAAACGTAAGTCTATCTATGGTCTATAGCTAGACGAGCTGCTGGGGGCGGGGCCGCCCCCTTGTCTCATGCCCAGACCCCACCCCCTAAATTAATTACGCATGCGCAACTCTTATCAAGTTGGGTGTTCATGCGTACGTAACAGGCGCACTGGAAAGTTTGAAATAGTCCGTGTCACACTCATCCTCCGTATATTTATCGGGGGATAGTATATAGATTCTACCATCCGGCGGATAGTATATTTTATCCCACGTCAGGATATTTTATCCCTGCGTGGTGATCAAGGTTAGTATACGTACGTATGTCGCAGAATCTTTCTGTTCACACACAGTCCAGCAGTCCAGCAGTCAGTCAGTGCTCATTGAACGATGTGCAGTCACGGAGGAGAGATATAGAGCTGATCGACTACATTCGTGAGTGCTTGCAAATCAGAAATGTGGACCTAGCTTTCCAAATTGTTTACGCGCTGAGTACGCTTTGTCGCTCCGCTCATTCGTATACATGATGATGCATCGTAGAGTTTCCCTAAACGGAGGGTTGGGGGTCAATCGTCACATTAGGTTACTGCTCACGAGAGGTGGTGGTACATGTACCCAGAGAAGCTATGGTCTTGTGCCGCCCTATTAAATAAAACCTACAAAGTTCCGCCGCCTCTGGTAAAGCAATTGTTGAAAACTGGATTTTCATGAGTGGAGCTCTCGTTAAAAAGGTTTATTATTATTGCACTGACCCACAGGGTATAGCAAAACACACAACACACACATATATGCAAGAGAAGAAAGTGATTTTACTTGGTACAGATAATCATAATAACATAATCATGGCTATGATAGAGCCCCCACTCTGATCCCACTATGAGATATACTAGAGCCCTCGCTCTGGTTGACACTGCACATTCAGCAGACCCCTACAGTCTCTTTTGTCGAAAAAAAATCTCTTTGTTCTATCATCACTTTATAGTTTGCTGCTAGACAAGTTGTGTTACGTCACTGAAATGGCTTGAACCTTTGGTTACCCATCACATGAGTATCATTTTGCAATTGAGTGACACAGAAACAGAAACATTTACTCAGAGTTGATGAAAACTTCAATATATAGGACCGAGGACACGGGCCGAGCATCCACTACCTAGCAGAACGTCATTACTAGCCTCGGTTCCCAGGCCTTCCCCGCGTGCACATAATTGTGCGCGTTTTGATTGTGCGGGGGAGGGAAACATTTGAAATTGGCCTGGGAACATCACGTGTGGGTATAGACGTTGGGTAGACGCGCTAGCGCGCGCCGCTGTTGACTTCATTCACAAATTGTATATACTCGCGAGAGCTGAGACGTTCGACGTACGTGGCTGGTGAGTATGGAGTATATAAACGCTACGCTTCACACTGGCGTAAGTCTAGCTCTATTTTCGAGCGAGAAGCTTAGGTAGTGACTTCGAGGTCAATGGGGCGCGCGCTACGCGTCATCCCTCACGTGATATTTCATCCCAGGCCTTCCCCGATTTTAAAAACGCTCACAATTACGCGCAACGGGGAAGGCCTGGGAACCGAGGCTACGCCATTACCACATGGCAACACAGTCAGGCTGGCTCATGTGCTCAGAAAACACTCTACAGTTTTATCGTTATTGTATTGTAGCCTTGTTCTCAGGCTCTTTTCTGAATTGGAAAGTGGTATGTGTTTATATCAGAGTTGGTACAGGTACATTAAAACATTATTGGATTGATGCCATGTAAACATACACAGTAAACAAAGGTAGTCCTTGTGTTGTGTACACAATATGTTTTCTAAGGATTATACATAAAGATCAACCATAGGTCTAACCAGGGAGCACCATATTCAGCGTCATGGCACATTGCTGGAGGCTATAGTGACAGGTGTACTCCTGTCAAAATTCTTCCACAACTTCTAATGTCACATCATCAGGCCAGTCAAACTCTGCCACTACCTCATGGAAGTCAGGTGGTGGCTTGATACGCTGCTTCTTTTGTGACTGACAGAACAGCTTCAGTGGTGTCTTCTTCCTGAACTGATGTAGGTCTTCCTTGTAGGTCTTCATTGCACCTTTGACCCCCTCCAAATTGAACTCTTGGATCAGGTGATCCAACAACTGATAATTCTGATAGTTCCAGTGAAAGTCCATGATTCCAAACAGCTGACAATGATCAGGAGCTTGGAAGAGGGCACTCAAATGGCTCTCAAGGTCCATTAGCGCGCCGCGAAGCAGGTCCATATCTCAACCAATGAGTACGTACGTACTTATATATGTGGTGTCACGTTTCAGGAATGTCATTACATGTAGTCCTGCTCAATTTCCTTGGAGTAACATTTAGGAATACCGTAACTACGACGACGTCGACGAGACATTAATTAATGCGCATGCGCATGCGCATTCCTAACAACCAGGGGTGGATGCATGCCATGAAAGGCATAAGTATGTAGGTAAAGTAGGTGTTAATAGTCCTATCCACATTTCACACCAGTTATGGCATGCCTAACTCTATTCCACTGGGCAATGGCAACAGCATGAATCAGTGTCACAGGGAATGTTAAGGCTGTATAATTATATGTACTAGTTTAGGTGGTAGCCTCATGTGGTGGTACCTCAGGACTGGCAGTATTAGTAGGATCAGGACAATGTGCTGCTTCCACTGTCATTGCCAGTTGAGGTAGGTTGACTGCAGGGCTCCTGAGGGCAGCTACAATAGCCTTCCATGTCGGTCTGGGATCTACCTGCTTTGTGAATGCAATGAGAACTTGAAGGAGGCGATTACGTGGCTCTAAATAGGTCTTGTATATGCTGTCAACAACTTGTAGTGACAACTTTAATTTCAGACCAAATATGTAGGACTGGTTTTCTACTTCCAGTATCTCCTCCAGTACATTGACTGCATCATCTGGAGTCAGTGGCCCATCACCTGGAGGTGATAAAAATTAATGGTATAGTTGTAACTGGGAATATCACAATCACATGTACTGACCTTCAAGAGGTGGATTGATGTCTTCCAATATAAAATCTCTAGGTGAACACTTAAAGAGTTCGGCAAGAGTGTTTAGAAAGTTCACTTCTTTTTTCAGGTCTAGTTTTCCATCTACCTCAACTATAAACTTCTTCCCATTTTGCTGAGTAGGGATCATTCTACGACGAAGTAGACCCTTCAATTTCTCTTCGTACTCTGCCACAAGTTTCTCCCCCTCCTCACCACAGAATTCAATCAAAAGACTTCTAAGATGCCAATATGCATCGGGCCCTTGTTTTTCACGAAAGGCCGCAAGTAAGAATGATGGTATATCATTGGCCTGATGTGCCTCATCACTCATTTCTGTATCAAAACCTTGCCAGGCTAATTTGACTTTACGGAGATCTACTCGCATCTTTTCCATTAAGTTATTGGCACGGATTGCAAGTTCTCCAAATTTTGTGTTTGCCGTGTCTTCTAAATGTCTTAGAACTGCTTTTTTACCCATGTACTCATCATATAGTTGTTCTTGCCTGTGTGACTCAGAACCTATTGGTAAAAATGAGGTTGAGATTCAAATGCCGACCGCGAGCTCTGGGCAGTGGGCAGCTCTATGACTAGGTGAGCTCACTACGCAGTACTCCTGCTCGCCCTAATCATCCAGGCCAATGTAGTTCTACATACCTTTGGCTTCCTGACTGCAGTACGTTTTCTCCGATCTCTCTGCTAAACTGTTGTGATCCATCTCCTTCAGAGCCTTCACCAAGGTAGACGATAGTCTCACGAGCCAGCCCCTCCTCGAAAAGCGGAAGAGGGTCTGGTCACATTGCGTCCAAGATCTTGGTGTGACCAATCAGATTCGTTGATTATTACGTGACGTCAGGTAAGTAAGTCTTATTTCCGTGTTTCACAGCGATGCATGCGCATTCCTAACAACCAGGGGTGGGTGCATGCCCAGTGTGGGGTGGATGAAAAGCATAAGTATGTAGGTAAAGTAGGTGTTAATATAGGGTCCTATCCACAGCATGAATCAGGGGCAGAGGAATGTTAAGGCCTAGTTTAAGTGGTAGCCTCAGGTGGTGGTGCCTCAGGACTGGCAGTACTAGCTAGTAGGATCAGGACAATGTGCTGCTTCCACTGTCATTGCCAGACGTGTGCATAGGGCCCTTGGTTTTCACCGTGATGCAAGGCTGCAAGTAGGAACGATGGTATATCACTGGCCTGATGTGCCTCATCATTCATTTCTTCATTAAAACCTGACCAAACTAATTTGACACCACGGAGATCTAGTTGCATCTTTTTCAGTACGTTTTCTCCGTTCTCTCTGCTAAACTGATGTCATCCATTTCCTTCAGAGCCTTACCAAGGCAGACGATCGCGACGCCGGATCGCGCGGGCGCACGAGACTAAATAGCGGGGGTTCCGACACGAGTGTCGGAGAACTCGTGATTTCACTTGATTTCCGTGGCCGGTATCAGGGCAAATTCATAGTATACGGAAATATGCAGAAGTTACCAAACCATTGTTGGTATACGGACGTTTACAAACTAGTGAAGGCATGTTGATTTCTTGAGGGCCGTGTCAGACCCCTCGCTAAGTACTAAATGTCACCAGACCCTAGCCTCGTTCCTAGGCCGTTTCAAAGCGGCGGAGAAACGAACTAGTAATAGTCCTATCCACATTTCACACCATTTTATAGCATGCCTAACTGGCTTACACTATTCACTGGGAGATTTCCAGATAGAGGCTTACTCCTAGCTCCAATATATAGTCGTGAATATTACAAGAGAATGAATATTGAATCAGGAACACAGTAGTAGTCATAAGTAGTGCATTACAGCTCCATGGCAGCAGGATCAGGACAATGTGTATGACTGGTACTGTGATTCCACTATTTCCTCCAGTACATCATCTGGATTTAGTGGCTCATCACCTGTAGGAGTGACATTCAGTTACGTACCTAGTAATAGTCCTATCCACATTTCACACCATTTTATAGCATGCCTAACTGGCTTACACTATTCACTGGGAGATTTCCAGATAGAGGCTTACTCCTAGCTCCAATATACAGTCATGAATATTATGAATCTTGAATCAGGAACACAGGGATTTAAGGTAGTAGTCATAAGTAGTGCATCACAGCTCCATGGCAGCAGGATCAGGACAATGTGCTTATGACTGGTACTGTGCTTCCACTATTTCCTCCAGTACATTGACTGAATCATCTGGAGTTAGTGGTTCATCACCTGTAGGAGTGACATTCAGCTAACTACATTTGAATCAATGTACAGCATGCATATTTAGTTCACTGGATTAACTATAACTAATCGTTCATGGTGTATTATAACTGCATGTTGCTATGCTGAATTTGATATATTATGTTGTGTGGTTGATTCACAACTTCGTATTGATAAGGTGAATGCTCAGCAACATTAATATTATGCATGAACAACCTTGTGCTGGCAGCACAGTCATGCATGCAAAAATATTGGAAAAAGTGATGTTGGTATTAGCTAGGTACGTTGTCTGGTCTACTGTCTGTCTGCATGTGGTTTGGTTGCATGCCTTTCCTTCCTACTTCTAATGTGTATTTCCATGGGTATGGTAGCTAAGTGAGTAGACGTTAATCATCTGATCCAGATTTCACACCAGAATAGCCCAGTTGTGTGCCAATTATAGCATTCTTGACTGCCATACTAAACTGCATGGTCATAGGACAACAGGGGGGGAACTGGCATGTTCACCTTCTTCATAAAATATATAATCCAGAATAGCTGCCACCAGCCCCACTCTGTACATGTGCATGGGCTGAGCTAGCGCTAGCCATTCTGTAATTTTAATTTATTCTAAGGATTGCAAAAATGAAATGCAAGCCTATGGGGTTAGTGCTAGTTTTATTGCCCCGGCCGGATGTACGCTTGCTTCCGTGTTTACATATTAAATGTTGTTAATAATTATGTCATGTACACATCAATAGTAATTAATTTTGTGTTTTCTAATATCAATATCTAATATCAAGGATAGGGCTAACTAGGAAGCACCTTGTTAAGCATCATGGCACATTCTTGTAGGCTATAGTGACTTGTGTATTCTTGTCGAAATTCTTCCACAACCTCCAGTGTCACATCATCAGGCCAGTCGAACTCAGCCACCATCTCACTGAAGTCAGGTGGTGGCTTGATATACCTCTTCTTTTGTGAGTGACAGAACAGCTCCAGTGGTGTCTTCTTCCTGAAGAGCTGTAGGTCTTCCTTGTAGGTCTTCATCTCACCTTTGACCCCCTCCAAATTAAACTCTCGGATCAGGTGATCCAGCAACTGATAGTTCTGGTAGTTCCAGTGGAAGTCCAAGGTTCCAAACAGCTCAGAATGATCAGAAGCTTGATAAAGTTCAGTCTTATTTTCCTTTAAGAACAGTTTATGCTCTTCCATGTCATCTGATGGTAGTGAAGTCAGGGCACGAGCTACTCTCCTAACAGAAACTCTTTGTCTCTCGAGGCTTTCTATGCTGGCTTCCTTCAAAGCATTAAACCTCTTCTCAAATTGTTTGATCCTTTCCTGGATAGTCATTTGTCCTGTTGGAGGGACGAAATTGATGAAGTGACACTTTAACAAACGTGGGAACTTACTTTGTTGAGGTACCAGTGCCACAGTGGCAATGGCAGGAATTTGTGATTCTGGAGAGAGAAAGATGTAAGGTACGGATGAAATATACACCTACAATCATGCTTGTGTATAGAATTCTGGCACACTTACTAGCTAACATGACATTGTGTAGTTTACCTTGCTAGTAAGTTAGCAATATTATCACCTTATAGTTTATTGATGTTGAATAATTATACCAATTCGGTGGATTTCAAGTGCCTTAAAATTAATGATGAAAGCACTAAAGTGCAAACTCTATGTGAGTTGAATACTGGTAGCCATGGAACATGTACAGTGTACACATACAGAGGATAAAACTGAGGTGTTCTATATTGATTGCTGTGAATGCCAAAAATGTGGATTTGATCACACACAATAGAGCTGTGTTATCACAGAGAAGCATATTCTGAGCAGCATATCTGAGGGAATGCAGATCACAACCGATATGGGAAAGAAGTAACATATAGGCACACAGAGAACAGACCACCTACAATAATACTCATTCATCTTGTCCAGATCGAGAACATAACTATACCTGTATATGGTGTACGATGACGGGGTGTGGTCCCCGCAATGGGTGAACCCCCCGGAGGGGAGCGTGGCAGCACTGGCGACTTTCCCCGGAGTGGCCTCCAGTGTACGTGACTTGCGCGTGGGTCTCTGAGATGTTTGATGATGATGCATGTGTCAAAAACCTTTTAGTATTTACAGATGTAGGGATATGGGGTTACACATGTTATGATTATCATCCCCTGCCTTTGCCTGTACGATGCTGTACTATTTTACCTTGTTTCTATGCATTTAGGTACTTCCATCCCTACACCCTTCAACATTAAATACACACAGCTTACCTAGAGAGGTCCGGTTTGGTCTTCATACGACAAGACTGGACATGGCGTTCCAATTCAGACAACTCTCCCCGCCACCTACATCCTCTGTCCTTATGATGACAAAACACATGGAGCTTGTTAACCTCACGACGAAGCTGCTTGTCTAAAATAGTGCTAAATTGTGGCTTCTTGCATAGTGGACATGCCCCTCCCTCTTCCTGTATCCTGGTAGCAGCTTCCTTTGAGAGGTGTTTCCTACAGCAAGTTGTGAAGTGAGGTTGGAGAAGTAGACCGCATGTCACTGGACAGAAGAAATCTTCAGAAGGCTCTTCAACAAATTGAAAAGATAAGTCCTCAGCAGTAGACTGGGTAGTGCCTCTCTTACCAAGATCTGGAAAATGTGCTGCTTCCACTGTCATTGCCAGTTGAGGTAGGTTGACTGCAGGGCTCCTGAGGGCAGCTACAATAGTCCTCCATGTCGGTCTGGGGTCTACCTGTTTCGTGAATTCAATGAGAACTTGAAGGAGGCGATTACGTGGCAGTCGATTGGTTAAGTGTATGGCATCTAGAACATGTAGTGGCAAATTCAATTTTAGACCGAGCATGTACGATTGGTTCTGTGCCTCTACTATTTCCTCCAGTACATTGTTTGCATCATCTGGAGTCAGTGGCTCATCATCTACAGGGGTTGCAGTCATACTTGTCAGCTCTAACATACACAACACAACAGAAGGAACACAACACAAAATCACCATTTATAGCACCACTATGATCTCATGCAGACTCACCTTCAACAAGAGGTGTAGTAATTCTAGTCTTTGTTGTTTCTTTATCAGGATAACAAACCAACTAGACATGAGATGTGAGAAAGCAAATTCATAGCCATAAAATGGTGTGTCAGCTTGAAAACGTACTTCCTCTTTCTGAGTCAGTTCTTTCTCAGTTTTAGCTTCAGCTTCCATAGAGGCAGTGGAGGCATCTACTAAGGAAATATCGTTAGTTGTGCACTCAAAGAGTTTGGCAAGAGTGATTAGAAAGTTTAATTCATTTCTTTCGTCCATGTCTCTATCTCTTTTGACTATGAATCTCTTTCCATTTGTAATAACTCGGGAACGGAGGTGCAACTTCAGTTTCTCTTCGTATTCTGCCATAAGTCTATCGCCCTCCTCACCACAGAAGAAAGTCAAAAGAGCGCTAAGACCCCTATATGCATAGGGCCCTTGCTGTATCCATTTCAGGAAATCTGGTATGCTATCACATGTACTTCCAGCATAAATCGAAGTGTTTACACAACCTGACCAGAACAATTGTACTCTAGAGAGAGGTATTTTCATCTCTTCCATTAATTCACTGACACGGCATAAAAACTCCCCAAATTCCCTCTTGATATTTTCTTCAGAAATCAATATTTCTGCTCTTGCATCTAAACTTGTGACTGGTGGCTCAGGTCCTATGAGAAAGATAGTATATGCGAAACTATAAAACAGGGTGTTTCATCATATAGAGTGCTCCACCTGTTAAGGGCAAAATGAGAGGGGAATCCCCTGCATCATCACTGGCTGGTCTCATACTAGGCTGGCTGGGTGTGGTAATGGTGCCATCACTCGTATTACTTTCTGCAGTGCAAAAAAGATAGAGGACAGCTAAAAACTTCCAAAGTTAGGACTGAACTGTGGAATGTTTTAGGTAGAGTTTTGGAACCTTCACATTTTCAAGAGTATCAAGAAAACCGAATGTTTTAGATAGAGTTTTGGAACCTTCACACTTTCAAGAGTATCAAGAAAACCTATTCTGATGCAAATGTTCTGAAATGTGGTCAATTTAAGTAAAGCTATAATTACCTTGTCTTGAAGTAGCTGAGGAGTGCTGAGAAGGATCCATTTTTGCTGGTAGTGGAGAAGTCAGTGCCTTTGATTCAGGATCTACATGTATGAGAACATTAGAGCCACCAATTACTGTGGCTGTAAATGGTTCACAACATTTAGGTGCCAAAAGAATGTAGGTGTAATTCTGATACCTTTTACGCTACACACTCCAACTAGTGATCACATGCACATTGGCAGGGTCTTTTGTTGATTCACCAGAACCACTGACTAACTGCACATAAGCAAAGGCATTTACAGACATGAAATAAATGTGGTAGTACGACAACTTACTTCCATATACGGAGTCAGTTCTTTTTCAGCCATAGAGCTAGTAGCACTCCATATGATGTGACTGTGAAATTAGAAAATTATACATATATACTCATAGCCAGCCCCTGAGTCATCTATAAGAACACAAAGCTGTATCTAGGCTTGTTATGTGGGAGAAGAGCCTGGTAGATGTCTATATACTGTTTACACATGTACTTGCCCCAACATTCCGCAGCAATGGGATTCTATCTTACACCTCTAAGGCATGATACTGTGGCTGCTTACCCCTCCAGGGTTAGTTGTAACATTTTGGCATTCTTGAATTCTTCCACATTCACAGCTATACATGCTTGTATACTTTCAGCAACCTCAGCTGGAATGATGTACGTCAATATTGTAGAACCAGGCCGGATATCTTCCAATATAAAATCTTTAGGCAAACACTTAAAGAGTTTGGCAAGAGTGTTTCGAAAATCCAATTCTTTTGTCTGGTCTAGCCTGCCATCAACCTCGACTAGAAACCTCTTTCCATTCCGCTGAGTAGGGATCACTCTAGGACGGAGTTGACACTCCAACTTCTCTTCGTACTCCGCCACAAGTTTCTCCCCCTCCTCACCACAGAATGAAATCAACAGACCACTAATACTCTCATACGCATAGGGCCCTACACATCCACGCAAGGCAAGTAGGAAAGATGGTATGTCAGTGGCGCGACATGCCTCGTCACTCATTTCTTCTTCATAGCCTGAACAGGTTACTTTTACAGTAGGGAGATCTACTTTCATCTTTATCATTAATTCAGTGGCATGACGCAAGAAATCTCCAAATTCCATCTTGGCCTTCTTTTCAAAACCACGTATTTCTGCTCTTTTACCCATGTAATCATCATCTTCTATTTTTTCTTGGGTAGACCCTATTAGTTACAAAAGAACGAGATTTATGTATTTCAGAAATTAAATAGGCTAGCAATCTGGATCCACATGGCACATGGAGGATCATACACTTGCCAACTGGTAATGACAGTCTTAGGCCTAACATCCAAGTCCCACTTAGGACAGCCATCCAGGTAAGAATGTGACTCAAGGTTGCCAAAAATTGTTCAGTAAGTAGTACTTCCACTACTTACTGAAGGTTGAATTTGAATTTACTATTATAGGGCTGTGGCTTGGTCAACTGTTTGCGCATGCGCCGGCCTTTACTAATCTGGATACACTGGGATCTGAGTCTATTGAGTGTTATACAAGTCTTCTCTCTGCTCCCAGCAGTTTGTTGGTCTGCAGAGCAGCTGAAAACTGCACCGCGTCATGCTGACTCGCACTCATTTCTTTATTTCATTTCTCATTTCTTCGTTCAAGTTCTACCCAGTACCCTGACTTTTCTGCCCCTTGCAACGGGCCTGGGTACAAGTCTACAGTGGAACCCCTCAATGCAGACCCCCTGAAAAGTGGACACTGCGATTATCCGGCTAGTTCATCGCGGTCCCAAAAGACTCCCATTATACTGTACTAAACGGTACCCCTGAGATGCGGACACCTCTATAATCTGGAATCCTGACAACTTGCTGCGGCTCGCACCGTATCAATGTAATACTTAACTAACTCAGACAGCTACAACTTTTTCTATCTGCCTTCAAGCATTCAATGTAAGAGTTTGATCCATACAACTGATACACACATCAGCACCGTGGTAAACCTTTCTTCCAACACACCCTTGTTCTGACTTCTCATTAGAAAGTGAAAAAAGCAAGACGGAAAGTTTTGAAGGACATGTTCTACAACAGTTCCACCCTTTATAACGGCAACGGCATAGCTGTCAACAGACTTGAGAGGTTCCTTTTCTAACTGTAACAATTCTCCCACAAATGGCAGCCACGTTCCTTGATACGCATGTTAACCGTGAATAAATGAAGTCATATATTGCAGAGAATAATGCTCGTTCCCAACATTGTTCTCAAACATTTTTAATAAAAACCTATGACATGTGTACAACTCGCTAATCAGGACACTTTCGTCTGGTCCCAAAAGTGCCCGCATTGAGGGGTTCCACTGTACCTACTACTGCGTACACCGTACACCCATAGTGACACCTGACTCAGCAAATATTGCTGCACGTGATGCTTGTCGCATGTGCCTAAGGAACGCACCCGCCCATATGGAACGCCCCCCACACCATCGAGTGGGCCCTAAGGCCGCTTTATTTACTCTTGATATTACCAATTTTAGCTAGTTTGAGATATTAGAAAATGATAGGGAAGCCTCTATTATGTGTACACCTACCTCCCTGATGGCAATACTCTTTCGCCAATTTCTCAGATAGCGTGCCGTGATTCAGTCATTTCCTTCAGAGCCTTCACCAACGTAGCCCACGACGCATTCAAATCGTTCTTCAACCAGTGATCCAATATTCCAGATACCTTCAGCTCTGTAGTACCGCCAGCATCTTGTAGTATCCGTGTTACATCGGATGACTGGATGCCCAACTTGATGCCTAGAGTACGTGGATCTGTTACTTCATGTAACTCGTTCGTCAACAGAGCTAGGTCCTGGATGGAACGATCGACTGACTTTGACATAGCCGACGTCTCACTTGGGCATGGAGTAGGCTGGGTAGTGTAATAGGCGAGGCTTGCATGCGCAAGATGTCATGTGATTTAGTGGTGCGCAGAGCCTCCGGTGTGCTCATGCGTGTTGCTATCCCCTGACAAGCTTGGCTGTGGAGGCGTTAAAATTGACTGCAAAATGATCCCAAGTGATGGGATGGCTCCTTCCAGTAGTCAGTCTACTTCCAGTAGCCAGCACACTCCAGTTAGTGGCTAACGCTGGTAGACGGTCTGTTGTTTTGCAAGTGCTTGGTGGCGCTAATGTTACTCCCAGGAGCGTTATACGCTGTTTGATGCCAAGGCTCGGAGGAAGCATTGCCCAATGCAAACTTTCACCATGCATGCGCACCCCGCTTTGACGCGCTGCAAGAAGCACGAAAAACGCTGTAACCTCCTCTAAATGAGAGTAGTTACATGACATTTTGCGCATTATAAAGAAGACATTATATAAAGAAGAAGACGAACTTGTGAATGAGACGGACTTGTTGTGATTAACGCTTTCAGCATGAATACTGTACGTCTGATCCTGCCCCATTATTCTTCTTTCATATTTATGAAGAAAGAATCAGGCCACAGCAGTATTGTTGATTATAGCATGTATAGAGCTATAAACTCATGACCCCTGAGTTCCACAAACTGAATTTGCTGAAGTCATCATTATCTTCTGCTTCTACTTCTGGTTTGTATAATTGGCTCATGTCATGCTATTTACATGTTTACATGTGTGTGTAACACTCCCTGATACTGACAGTCACCTATCTATCATAAGACATGTTACTTTGCATTAGCTATAGTTCTAAATTCTGCAAGTTAGCTTTTGGTATAATAAATCATCACCATAATACTGGCAGTCATGCTACTCATATAAATCACTAAATTCTGCAAAGTGAGCTGATAGTATAAAAACTTTCATGACTGACAGAACAGCTTCAGTGGTGTCTTCTTCCTGAACTGCTGTAGGTCTTCCTTATGGGTCTTCATCTCACCTTTGACCCCCTCCAAATCAAACATTTGGATAAATTAAATGTGATCCAGCAACTGATGATTCTGATAATTCCAGTGGAAGTCCAAGATTCCAAACAGCTCACAATTGATCAGGTGCCCGAAAGATATCAGTCTTATTTTCTTTTAAGAACAGTTTATGTTCATTCATGTCACCTGGTGATAGACGTGTCAGGACAAGAACTACCCTCTTGACAGGAACTTGGAGTGTTTCAAGGTATTCTCTTCTGGATTTCTTCAGGGCATTATACCTCTTAACTAATTCTAAGAACAAGTTTGAACAGACAGATAATGGTGGTGGTAGTAGGCCCGGGATGACCTTCAATTGGAACCTGTGAAGAGCTCTGAAAAACCATAGTCATATCAAGTTCAATGACTGTAGCTTCATTATATAAAATGGCCAGTGTATACAGTTTTTAGCATATTAGATGCCGTGTAATTGTAGTAAACTGCCATTCATTCTATATAGTTGATCATTTTGTGGAATGCATATATTATATTATTATGGTCATAAACCATAACTGCACAATAAAAATATCTACTACTACCAATTCATTGTAATGCCTAACACGTAAAGCTCAACTAGGTCTAGTGTATATTATAATGCAAATGATATACATGTTGATAAGGTAGGGATCAGGTTGAATCCTTTAGTTCCTGTAACAATTTCACCATGAATGTAGCCAAAAAAGCTGCCTGGGCAATGTCCTCCCCTTTCTGTGCCATATCAATTAACTCTTTGGCCTTTTCAATCTGCTCAGGTGACCCTTTAATTTCACACTTATGATGCCTATCATGGTCAAGAAAAGCATCTAGACCCTCCTTGTGTTCAATTTGGATGCGTGCACCAGTCAGATTCTGAATTACTCGCACATTTGCTCCACCTCTTCCTAAAACTTTGCCACAAAGGTGACCTGGTATCACCATAGTTTCTGTTGTAGCAGTGCGGTGGGTTATCTTTTGATGGACATTATGAGCTATCAAAATTAATGCTTTTTCACAATTTTCCTTTTTCCCACAAATCAATACTTTAGTGTTTGCAGTCTTATCCCGCTCATTTTTGTGGACCACAATCTTTGTGTTTGTCTGTGACTCCACTTCCCTGAGATTCTTCCCATCTTTACCAATGATAAAACCAGCGACATCTCCAGGACACTCAAATGAATGCATCTCATCACCTTACAATAAAAAGACAGAGAGCAATACAAGGGGAGGTATAATATGTCATAATATATGCACATTGTGACTTACTGCTTGCCATAGCTCCAGTATTGATGGATGCAAATCCAGGTTCCTCTTTAGGGGAATTTGGGCCCACAAAAGACAAGGCTGTTTTCAACATGGGTGATGTAACAGCACTTTTCAACTGTGGAAAGTAGGACAATGGTTGCTTGTCTTTCCCTGCATCTTCTCCTTCAAGTTTCAGTAGAGAGATAGGTAAAAACAGCCCATAGCCATCCTCACATGTGAAGTAACGTGACCCAAGCAACTTTCCTGAATGTCCACCTTCAACTTTCTCTTCCTATACATAACAATACAAGAATACTATGGGATCAATTTTGCCAATTTACATAAATGTATTTGTTACTATGCTCCCACTGCAATTTCCATACCATTTCAATGCCAGCTGAACTGCCTTCAACATTAGGAAGACTCCCAATCCACCTAATTACACCATACCACATTTTCCCTTTACGTTCAACTTTCACTAGATCACCAACTTCAAACTGTTGCATTCTTGGACTGGAACTGCTTCTCTTAAAACCCTGCACAGACGGGGAAGGTTTTATCACTTCTGAAATGACTGAACTATTAGGAAGAGTGCTGACTGATCTAAGCATAGATGGTTCAGATTTTGGTGAATCAGGGTTGTCTGATCCTCCAGAAGAGAGATGCTCAAGTCTCTTTCTGCGAATGAGTTCATGCTCATTTTCCCGTGCTGTTTCTTGCACTGGCATCGTATTAACTTCACTGCATTGTAAGCCTAAAGTGAAAGCCAGTGTGTGAGCTAAAATATTATGTAATGGTGATGCTGATTCAAAACAGCATTCTAAATACCTGGTAAAGCACTCCTTATGTTATCCAGAATACCCTGCAGTCTTGCAGCTCTTATAGCATCCACTAACTTTTGAGCAGTAGCGCCTGTGCCCTCACGCATCTTCCAATCATTAAAAAACAAATGAATCTGTTCTTTCAGATCATTTCTTTCCCTGTATTCAATAGCATCAATATCCGTTTGTGTGAATTTCAGCTCTCGAGCCACTTTCTTCCAGTCTTTCCCAACATGATCCTTCAACACATCGATCACGCCATCTACATCAGCTGAAAGTAGACAAAACATTGTTCAACATACACTAGCCAGAAAAAATATATTTACGCGCCAAACATTTCTAAAGTATCTACCTATTACTATTGCAGGGGGTTCAAATTGTGGACAATGACAATACACTGAGATACCTCTCCCTGCAAGCATTCTGCTGGTGGATATTGCAATACCTACCACTGCATGTCGCTGGTGATAGGTCTTTAGTTGTGGTAAGATCAGGAAAATGTGGTGCTACTGTTGAGTGTTTAGGAGCCCTCTGTGTGGAGGATGTCTTAGACTTTATAGCTGTGCAATATATAGACCAGAAATGAACCATAGGTACAAAATGACCATTCAAAATGTACAAGACGGAGCAGTTGGGTATATCTAGTGTCCATCTTACCAGAGCTCTGTGTGGTGGATGTTTCAGAACTGGACTTGGTCACAGGAGAGATGACAATTGGTGTGAGCTGTCTGTCTGTGACAGTCATCATAGGCTGGGGGTCTGCGACAGTCACCACAGGCTGGGGGTCTGCGACAGTCACCACAGGCTGGGGGTCTGCGGCAGTCACCATAGGCTGGGGGTCTGCGGCAGTCACCAAAGGCTGGGGGTCTGTGGCAGTCACCATAGGCTGGGGGTCTGCGGCAGTCACCATAGGCTGGGGGTCTGCGGCAGTCACCAAAGGCTGGGGGTCTGCGGCAGTCACCATAGGCTGGGGGTCTGCGGCAGTCACCAAAGGCTGGGGGTCTGCGGCAGTCACCATAGGCTGGGGGTCTGCGGCAGTCACCATAGGCTGGGGGTCTGCGGCAGTCACCATAGGCTGGGGGTCTGCGGCAGTCACCATAGGCTGGGGGTCTGCGGCAGTCACCAAAGGCTGGGGGTCTGCGGCAGTCACCATAGGCTGGGGGTCTGCGGCAGTCACCATAGGCTGGAGGTCTGCGGCAGTCACCATAGGCTGGGGGTCTGCGGCAGTCACCATAGGCTGGGGGTCTGCGGCAGTCACCATAGGCTGGGGGTCTGCGGTAGTCACCATGGGCTGGGGGTCTGCGGCAGTCACCATAGGCTGGGGGTCTGTGGCAGTCACCATGGGCTGGGGGTCTGCGGCAGTCACCATGGGCTGGGGGTCTGCGGCAGTCACCATGGGCTGGGGGTCTGCGGCAGTCACCATGGGCTGGGGGTCTGCGGCAGTCACCATAGGCTGGGGGTCTGTGGCAGTCACCATGGGCTGGGGGTCTGCGGCAGTCACCATAGGCTGGGGATCTGTGGCAGTCACCATGGGCTGGGGGTCTGCGGCAGTCACCATGGGCTGGGGGTCTGCGGCAGTCACCATAGGCTGGGGGTCTGTGGCAGTCACCATAGGCTGGGGGTCTGTGGCAGTCACCATAGGCTGGGGGTCTGCAGCAGTCACCATGGGCTGGGGGTCTGCGGCAGTCACCATGGGCTGGGGGTCTGCAGCAGTCACCATGGGCTGGGGGTCTGCGGCAGTCACCATAGGCTGGGGATCTGCGGCAGTCACCATGGGCTGGGGGTCTGCGGCAGTCACCATAGGCTGGGGATCTGCGGCAGTCACCATGGGCTGGGGGTCTGCGGCAGTCACCATAGGCTGGGGGTCTGCGGCAGTCACCATAGGCTGGGGGTCTGTGGCAGTCACCATAGGCTGGGGGTCTGTGGTAGTCACCATAGGCTGGGGGTCTGTGGCAGTCACCATAGGCTGGGGGTCTGCGGCAGTCACCATGGGCTGGCGGTCTGCGGCAGTCACCATGGGCTGGGGGTCTGCGGCAGTCACCATGGGCTGGGGGTCTGCGGCAGTCACCATGGGCTGGGGGTCTGCGGCAGTCACCATAGGCTGGGGGTCTGTGGCAGTCACCATAGGCTGGGGGTCTGCGGCAGTCACCATAGGCTGGGGGTCTGTGGCAGTCACCATAGGCTGGGGGTCTGTGGCAGTCACCATAGGCTGGGGGTCTGCGGCAGTCACCATAGGCTGGGGGTCTGCGGCAGTCACAATAGGCTGGGGGTCTGTGGCAGTCACCATAGGCTGGGGGTCTGTGGCAGTCACCATAGGCTGGGGGTCTGTGGCAGTCACAATAGGCTGGGGGTCTGTGGCAGTCACCATAGGCTGGGGGTCTGCGGCAGTCACCATAGGCTGGGGGTCTGTGGCAGTCACCATAGGCTGGGGGTCTGCGGCAGTCACCATAGGCTGGGGGTCTGTGGCAGTCACCATAGGCTGGGGGTCTGTGGCAGTCACCATAGGCTGGGGGTCTGTGGCAGTCACCATAGGCTGGGGGTCTGCGGCAGTCACCATAGGCTGGGGGTCTGTGGCAGTCACCATAGGCTGGGGGTCTGCGGCAGTCACCATAGGCTGGGGGTCTGTGGCAGTCACAATAGGCTGGGGGTCTGTGGCAGTCACCATAGGCTGGGGGTCTGTGGCAGTCACCATAGGCTGGGGGTCTGCGGCAGTCACCATGGGCTGGGGGTCTGCGGCAGTCACCATAGGCTGGGGGTCTGTGGCAATCACAGAAGGCTGGGGATCTGCGGCAGTCACCATAGGCTGGGGGTCTGTGGTAGTCACCATACGCTGGAGGTCTGTGGCAATCACAGAAGGCTGGGGATCTGCGGCAGTCACCATAGGCTGGGGGTCTGTGGCAGTCACCATAGGCTGGGGGTCTGCGGCAGTCACCATAGGCTGGGGGTCTGTGGCAATCACAGAAGGCTGGGGATCTGCGGCAGTCACCATAGGCTGGGGGTCTGTGGTAGTCACCATAGGCTGGGGGTCTGTGGCAGTCACCATAGGCTGGGGGTCTGCGGCAGTCACCATGGGCTGGCGGTCTGCGGCAGTCACCATGGGCTGGGGGTCTGCGGCAGTCACCATGGGCTGGGGGTCTGCGGCAGTCACCATGGGCTGGGGGTCTGCGGCAGTCACCATAGGCTGGGGGTCTGTGGCAGTCACCATAGGCTGGGGGTCTGCGGCAGTCACCATAGGCTGGGGGTCTGTGGCAGTCACCATAGGCTGGGGGTCTGTGGCAGTCACCATAGGCTGGGGGTCTGCGGCAGTCACCATAGGCTGGGGGTCTGCGGCAGTCACAATAGGCTGGGGGTCTGTGGCAGTCACCATAGGCTGGGGGTCTGTGGCAGTCACCATAGGCTGGGGGTCTGTGGCAGTCACAATAGGCTGGGGGTCTGTGGCAGTCACCATAGGCTGGGGGTCTGCGGCAGTCACCATAGGCTGGGGGTCTGTGGCAGTCACCATAGGCTGGGGGTCTGCGGCAGTCACCATAGGCTGGGGGTCTGTGGCAGTCACCATAGGCTGGGGGTCTGTGGCAGTCACCATAGGCTGGGGGTCTGTGGCAGTCACCATAGGCTGGGGGTCTGCGGCAGTCACCATAGGCTGGGGGTCTGTGGCAGTCACCATAGGCTGGGGGTCTGCGGCAGTCACCATAGGCTGGGGGTCTGTGGCAGTCACAATAGGCTGGGGGTCTGTGGCAGTCACCATAGGCTGGGGGTCTGTGGCAGTCACCATAGGCTGGGGGTCTGCGGCAGTCACCATGGGCTGGGGGTCTGCGGCAGTCACCATAGGCTGGGGGTCTGTGGCAATCACAGAAGGCTGGGGATCTGCGGCAGTCACCATAGGCTGGGGGTCTGTGGTAGTCACCATACGCTGGAGGTCTGTGGCAATCACAGAAGGCTGGGGATCTGCGGCAGTCACCATAGGCTGGGGGTCTGTGGCAGTCACCATAGGCTGGGGGTCTGCGGCAGTCACCATAGGCTGGGGGTCTGTGGCAATCACAGAAGGCTGGGGATCTGCGGCAGTCACCATAGGCTGGGGGTCTGTGGTAGTCACCATAGGCTGGGGGTCTGCGGCAGTCACCATAGGCTGGGGGTCTGTGGCAATCACAGAAGGCTGGGGATCTGCGGCAGTCACCATAGGCTGGGGGTCTGTGGTAGTCACCATAGGCTGGGGGTCTGCGGCAGTCACCATAGGCTGGGGGTCTGTGGCAATCACAGAAGGCTGGGGATCTGCGGCAGTCACCATAGGCTGGGGGTCTGCGGCAGTCACCCTAGGCTGGGGGTCTGCGGCAGTCACCCTAGGCTGGGGGTCTGCGGCAGTCACCATAGGCTGGGGGTCTGTGGTAGTCACCATAGGCTGGGGGTCTGCGGCAGTCACCATAGGCTGGGGGTCTGTGGCAATCACAGAAGGCTGGGGATCTGCGGCAGTCACCATAGGCTGGGGGTCTGCGGCAGTCACCATGGGCTGGGGGTCTGTGGCAGTCACCATAGGCTGGGGGTCTGCGGCAGTCACCATAGGCTGGGGGTCTGTGGCAGTCGCCATAGGCTGGGGATCTGCGGCAGTCACCATAGACTGGGGGTCTGCGGCAGTCACCATAGACTGGGGGTCTGCGGCAGTCACCATAGGCTGGGGGTCTGTGGCAGTCGCCATAGGCTGGGGGTCTGTGGCAGTCGCCATAGGCTGGGGATCTGCGGCAGTCACCATAGACTGGGGGTCTGCGGCAGTCACCATAGGCTGGGGGTCTGCGGCAGTCACCATAGGCTGGGGGTCTGTGGCAGTCACCAAAGGCTGGGGGTCTGTGGCAGTCGCCATAGGCTGGGGATCTGCGGCAGTCACCACAGGCTGGGGGTCTGTGGCAGTCACCATAGACTGGGGGTCTGCGGCAGTCACCATAGACTGGGGGTCTGCGGCAGTCACCATAGACTGGGGGTCTGCGGCAGTCACCATAGACTGGGGGTCTGTGGCAGTCACCAGAGGCTGGGGGTCTGTGGCAGTCACCATAGGCTGGGGGTCTGCGGCAGTCACCATAGGCTGGGGGTCTGTGGCAGTCGCCATAGGCTGGGGATCTGCGGCAGTCACCACAGGCTGGGGGTCTGTGGCAGTCACCATAGACTGGGGGTCTGCGGCAGTCACCATAGACTGGGGGTCTGCGGCAGTCACCATAGACTGGGGGTCTGTGGTAGTCACCATAGACTGGGGGTCTGCGGCAGTCACCATAGGCTGGGGGTCTGCGGCAGTCACCATAGACTGGGGGTCTGCGGCAGTCGCCATAGACTGGGGGTCTGCGGCAGTCACCATAGGCTGGGGGTCTGCGGCAGTCACCACAGGCTGGGGGTCTGCGGCAGTCACCATAGACTGGGGGTCTGCGGCAGTCACCATAGACTGGGGGTCTGCGGCAGTCACCATAGACTGGGGGTCTGTGGTAGTCACCATAGACTGGGGGTCTGCGGCAGTCACCATAGGCTGGGGGTCTGCGGCAGTCACCATAGACTGGGGGTCTGCGGCAGTCACCATAGACTGGGGGTCTGCGGCAGTCACCATAGGCTGGGGGTCTGCGGCAGTCACCATAGACTGGGGGTCTGCGGCAGTCACCATAGACTGGGGGTCTGCGGCAGTCACCATAGACTGGGGGTCTGTGGCAGTCACCATAGACTGGGGGTCTGCAGCAGTTAACAATAAAGTTTAGAGATCTACATGGGTCAAAAGAACAGAGTGACTAAATGTGTCCGAATCTATCTCACCACAGATGTGTGTGGAGGATGTGTGAGGACTGGTCATGTCAGAGGTGGCCTCTGAGATGGGGGAATATGACATGAATGAATGAACAGACAATTTTGAAACTAGTAATAAAACTCACCTTCAGGAGGTGTAGGGCTAGGTAGAGGGACGGACCCTATTGTCCTTTCACTAACCAACTATACATGGATGAGATAAACAAATGCATGCACATTGTCACAAAATAGTTTTGATAACATACTTCTTTTTTAAGAGCCGGTTCTTTCTCAGCCTCATGATCAGTCTGCTCTGAGCTAGCACTCCATAGGATGTGTCTGTGGTATCACAATTGAAGGTCAAGGTATAGGGAATTGGAGTGTTAGCAAATTGTGGGAACATAACACATGAAACTTGACACTCTGAGAGAACTATGGGGTGTGGGAACATAACACATGAAACTTGACACTCTAAGAGAACTATGGGGGGGGGGGGTGTGATCAGTGTCAAAATTGGGCGTTTTGGAATAGGGTACACAGTCTAAATTCAGAGGTACACTGCACAGGAAACTCCCTGCATGAATACGGGAAATGCGATGTCCGCGTTACACCGTTAATACTCTGTGCGCACACCGCGCACACCGTTTAACGTCCGTGGTGGGACCAAATTCAAAACGGACTCAGGGAGTTTCCTGTGCTGTTCTGAAAGAGACAGCCAATTTGACACTGATCACACTGCCCCATAGAACAAATTGCTTACCCTTCCAAGGTAAGTTGCAATATTTTGGCATTCTTGAGGTCTTCCACACACACACACCAATACATGTCAGTATATGTATACTGTCAAATGGAATGATGTACGTCAATTCTGTACACCCAGTACGGATGTCTTCCAATATAAGATCACTTGTTGTGCATTTAAAGAGTTTAGCAAGAGTGATTCGAAATTCCTTTTCACTATTTTTGTCTAGCTTTCCATCTACCTTGACTACGAACCTTTTCCCATCTTGTTCAGTAGGAGTCACTCTAGGCTGGAGTTGAAGCTTCAATTTTTGTTCATACTCTGCTACAAGTTCCTTGCCCTTCTTCCCACAGAAAAAAATTAACAAAGCACTTAGATTCCTATATGCATAAGGCCCTTGAGTTCCACTTATGGCATCCAGAAAAGATGTTATGTCACTCGCCTTACTTGCTTCATCACTTATTTCTCCTTTATTATAACCTTTCCAGGTTAATTTTACTTTCGGAAGACGCACTTTCTTCTTTTCCATTAAATCACTAGCACGACATGAAAATTCTGCAAATTCCCTGATGGCATTTTCTTCAGAATTCAGTAATTCTGCTTCTTTGCCCACATGCATGTCATATTCTGGGGCTTCTTGCTCGGGCAGTTCATAATCTATTAGAGCAAGTACATACTGCCAGTATTAAAGCAGTATATGTGTATGTGCTTCATGAAGACTGGATAGTGGACACATAATTTGCCATCTACATAGCATAGACTACAGATTGATTATATATTGGTTCCTATGTGACTATGTATCACATGTAAATACAAGCAGGGTGTGATGCTGGTGGTTAGATCAGGCATGCAACCAGGTCTTAGCTATTAATGTAGTTTAGGGCACATGAACCATATACAGGGCAATTAATGTAGTTTAGGGCACATGAACCATATACAGGGCAATTAATGTAGTTTAGGGCACATGAACCATATACAGGGCAATTAATGTAGTTTAGGGCACATGAACCATATACAGGGCAATTAATGTAGTTTAGGGCACATGAACCATATACAGGGCAATTAATGTAGTTTAGGGCACATGAACCATATACAGGGCAAAAAAGGTCTTCAATTTCATGGTTACCTTACTTACATAATAAGGTATGTACTTGGATTGACTTTAGAGGGGGTATAGAGAGGTCTAGTACTGTTTGTTTGTCTCATGTAGTACTAGGTGACTATATTATTCAGATCTTCAATGATGAGGGAAGGAATGTAAGGTACATAAATCCATTACCAATGAACAGCACCGAAGTGCTAAACCCTCTGCTGTGTATATAATGTGTGTGCGTGCACGAATCCTTGAAAGCGCACACGCTCTTGAAACGCATTCTAATTAAGTATACAGAACACTCAGGCAAAGATGGAGACTAAGCTCGCTGCCTTGCACTGAGTCGTATTCCAGGTAGCGTTCAGCATATTGTTAGCCTTTTATGACCCTTAGAAGGCTTTGCCGTCGAAAAAGTGTGTGGAATATCGCTGCAATACAGATGTCACGGGTGAGCAAATGACGCCATAACTTTCGAATGAAGCGTTTATAGCGAATTCCTTCTTATAATATTCTGCGCTGTATCACGCTGAAGCCGCTGGTACCTTTGTTTCAGCGTGTAAGCCTACCGTTTCTGAGAAATAGTCTAAAAGACAAACAGACAGATACACACAGAGAGACCAAGTACTGTAACCCTCGATGTGCATGCGCCAAGGGTTAATAAGGTGATAGAGAGACTATTTGTTTATCTCATATAGTATAATATTCACATCTTTAGTGATGAGATGCATGTGAGAAGGAATCTAATGAACCATCTTCCATTACCAGTTTATCTGGGTGGTAGAGAGACTGTTTATCAAACAGTTGGTAGACTCTCTATGTACGGATGGTGCCGACACGCCCATTAACTTTAACATTTAGAACGGCTTAGAACTCCCAAACATGGCAGGTACAAACCCTTTTAGACACATACATGTACTCTATGAGTTTTTCTATAGTACATGTATGTAAAGTACACCGCTGGCCAAGCTTACCGGAGCTCTGGGCAGTGGATGTTTCAGGAGAGATGACAATTGGTGTAGGCTGTCTGTCTGCAGCAGTTGGCATAGGTAGGGGGGCTGCAGGAGTCAACTCAGAGTGGGAATCTGCGGTAGCCAGCGTAGGCTGGGAGTCTGCTGTTGTAAAGGTTGGTATGTCAAGAAGATAAAATGTTTTCATCTATACATAGATAATTGTTCTATGTATGGATGGCACTGACATGCCAATTAGCCGTAACATATACATGTATGTGAAATGGCTCAGAAATCAGAAATGCTGTAGTTACAAGCCGCATACACATCTCAAGGGTGTAAGAATATGCTTTTAGATGGGAGGGGGCTGATGTTGTGGTGCCGTGGCCCAACCTACACGTACCTACTCAGGCCAGGGAGTCTGGGGCATGCTCCCCCAGGACATTTTTGTTATTTGTACGCTCTGAAATTAATTCTGGTGCATTCTGAGAGAAATATCATTTAATCAGAAATATACTTAAAATGGATATTTATTATATCAATAAACATGGAGGGGCTACAGCCCCCCTGCATCTTATGCCAGTGCATCTTCAAGACGTATACATACCTCCCTCATTGCAATACTTTTTCGCCAATTTCTCAGCTAATACTCCGTGGTTTATTTGCTTCAGGGCCTTCACCAAGGTAGCCCACGACGCATTCAAATCGTTCTTCAACCAGTGATCCAATATGCCTGATACCTTCAGCTCTGTAGTACCACCAGCATCTTGTAGTATCCGTGTTACACAGGATGATTCGATGCCCAACTTGATGCCTAGAGTACGTGGATCTGTTACTTCATGTAACTCATTCGTCAACAGAGCTAGGTCCAGGATGGAACGATCGATTGGCTTCGACATAGCCGTGGATTGTAGAGTAGGCGAGGCTTGCATACATGAGCAAAACAAATTGTTAACGTCACGTGCCGCACTTGTGCTTTCAGCATGAATACTGTAATATCATCCTGTGCATTTGACCCATTATTATTAACCCTCGGCGCGCATGCGCAGCGAGGGTTACGGTGGTTGGGTCTGTGTGTGCCCATGTGTGTGTGTGTCTGTCTGTTAAGTCATATCTCACCTCTGGAGCGTCTGTTCGTCCTGAAAATACTGCCACCTACTCAGCAGGCAACGGAGGTCGAAATATTTGTGGGGATTTCTCTGAAACCGCTCCGTTGCAGAGATTTTTTTTTTTTAAACAAATGCTCAATAGCCCAGAGGTGGGCTAGTTTGAAGAGCGCGACAAGATAATTATACGGAAATAATGCAGTAGAACAATAGTATGCACTATAATATTATGTATAGGTAATAGAGTTATTTAATTAAGTACTTGAAATAGGAGAGGGAGAGAGATTCTTTTGGAGCAGGAGGAAGAGAGTTCCAGAGAGAAATGGATGTGGGGAAAAAGGAGTTTTTGAATGATGATGTGCGGCAGCTGGGGACGAGACGGTTGTTGTGATGGTGATTTCTGAGGGAGTGGCGTGGAGTGGGTTTGATTTGGAGAGGGGAGGAGGGATAGTGGCAACGACTGTTGAATATTTTATAGAGAAGAATAAGTTTTGCGTGTTTGCGTCGAGAGGAAAGTGGGAGAAGGTTAGATTGCTGAATTGCAGAGGGTCGGAAGTGGGAGGCGAGTTTGAGAGCAAAAAGTTGAACAGATTCAAGGCGGCGGGAGAGTTGTGACGATGATGGTGGGTCCCAAACAGTAGAGCAGTACTCTAAATGAGGGCGGACAAGGGAAGTGTAGAGACGTAGGATGGTAGAAGGTGAGGAGTGTGGGTAAAAGTGACGAAATATTAGGCCTAGTATTTTGCGAGCTTTGCGACAAGTGGAGAGGATGTGAGTTGACCACGAAAGAGACGCAGTCAGGGTGACACCAAGATAACAGAAGGAGGGGACACGATTGAGGGGGACATTTAGGAGGGATAGAGATGGAAAGGAGTCAAAGCAGGATGGAGATTTACGGGAAAAATAAATATATTTGGATTTCGAGGAGTTGAGTTGAAGAGATTTAGAAGATAGCCAGGTAGAGATAGTGTCTAGGTTAGATTGTAGACTGGAGAGATCAGAATGAGAAGAGATTGGGTGAAAGAGAAAGATATCATCTGCGTATAGGATAAGTTGAATTGAGGGTGAGAGAGGTAGGTTGGTGAGACCGTTTATGTATAGGATGAAAAGGAGTGGTCCAAGAATGGAACCTTGAGGAACACCAGATGAGATAGGGAGGGGAGGAGACATTTGGCCATTGACAACCACACGTTGAGATCTGTTGAGGAGGTAGGAGTGGATCCAGTTGAGTAGGTGAGGAGGTAGAGAGACAGAGGAGAGTAGGTCAAGGAGAGGTATGTGGGGGACAGAGTCAAAGGCCTTTCGGAGATCTAGGAATACTCCACAGACAGCAGGGTAAGTTTCGAGAAGAGAGAGGATAGAGTGAGTGGAGTGGATGAGAGCAGTAGTGGTAGAGCGGTTTGGTAGGAAGCCGAATTGCAGAGGAGAGAGGAGGTTGTGGGAGAGACTGAAATGAAGAAGAATAGAGTGAATGTGTTTTTCTAGAAGTTTACTGATAATAGATAGTAAGGAAATGGGTCGGAAATTGTTGGGGGAATTGGAGGGAGGAGATGTTTTGGGGATAGGAATAACAGAGGAAGTCTTCCAGTCCAGGGGAACTAGGCCAAGAGAGAGTGAGAGATTGAAGATATAACAGAGAGGGTAAGTGATGAAGGGGGTGGCTGCTTTCAGCATTTTGGTAGTGATCAGATCAGGGCCAGGGGCAGTGTTACTGGCTAGGAACCTGATTAGCACAGCAATTTCTTTCTTTTATAATATTATGTATAGGTAATAGAGTTATTTAATTAAGTACTTGAAATAGGAGAGGGAGAGAGATTCTTTTGGAGCAGGAGGAAGAGAGTTCCAGAGAGAAATGGATGTGGGGAAAAAGGAGTTTTTGAATGATGATGTGCGGCAGCTGGGGACGAGAAGGTTGTTGTGATGGTGATTTCTGAGGGAGTGGCGTGGAGTGGGTTTGATTTGGAGAGGGGAGGAGGGATAGTGGCAACGGCTGTTGAATATTTTATAGAGAAGAATAAGTTTTGCGTGTTTGCGTCGAGAGGAAAGTGGGAGAAGGTTAGATTGCTGAATTGCAGAGGGTCGGAAGTGGGAGGCGAGTTTGAGAGCAAAAAGTTGAACAGATTCAAGGTGGCGGGAGAGTTGTGACGATGATGGTGGGCCCCAAACAGTAGAGCAGTACTCTAAATGAGGGCGGACAAGGGAAGTGTAGAGACGTAGGATGGTAGAAGGTGAGGAGTGTGGGTAGAGATACACTGCTTCCTGCGTTGTAGGGCACTGCAGCGACATTCCGCGCACTTTTTCGACGACAGAGCCTTCCAAGTGTCCTAAAAAGGCTAAACTCTACCTGAGATACCACTCGATGTAAGGTAGCAAGCTTCTTTCTGTTTAGTCTCCGTCTTTTGCCTAAAGTCTTCCGTATACTTCCCGTTAACATGGTAATAAGATAATAATAATAATAATGGTTTGCCCCCAGTGGAATGTAGGGGATGTACATAAGTATGAACAGTGACCTAAGCAAGTGAGGTGCAAAGTGACATAAACAACCTTAACAAGTGAAGTGGAAGTGGAAAGTGACATATATGCCTAAGTGATAGAGTTATGTGACTTGAACAGATAGACAAGAGATTCATACAATGGAAGGAATGAGAGAGTTAGAGCTGAGTTCAGTGAGGAGAGTATTCAGACTGCTTTCATAGGTAGCATCACCATCTAGCGCGTGCGCTTTCAAGGATTCACGCACGCTGTAGGGAGCTTTTTGTCCGTCCTACATCTAGTTTGCGTGATTGCCCTGGAGTCTAATTGTCTCACTTTGCAGAAGTATAGAGATGTCGGACATGTTCATCACATCCAACATTGTCTTAAAACTACTTCCAGGACGCCATGTTCTAACCAATACATTCATTGTTCAAAACATTGAAAAATTTACCATTGAAGGTCAGATTGAAACCGAAAATTCACCCTATCCTGTTATACAATACACAGCTGAAAACTACTCCATGGACAGGCCAGTTGTGCACTTCAACAACAGCTTCAATATAACTCTGAGGCAGTCAAATTTGAATATAGAATTGACGATCACAATCTGCAGCTGGACACTTACAGAGAAAGAATGGAATATGAAAATATAAGTGTTGTTACATTTCAGCATGGAAATGATTTAACCATAATGTACTCGAGCATTTTTATAATTTGGTCCAACCAAGCTGAGTTATCTCAACCTCCATTTTTTGGTGGAATTGGAATTGAAGATGGCAAAAATGTAAATATTACAAACACTGAAATCCTTGGAGGTGATATGGGAGTTATTACACAAGACAGTATCAATATCATACTGTTAGGTGTCCGAGTATTAAACAGTTTTACAGCAATTTCCATCAATGCTACTGAAAATCTCACTTGTAATGATGTACACATAATTGAAAGTGGTCATACTCAGTTTGAAATAAACTTACTCTAAATACATCACTTTACAAAACCTAAATGTAATTAAACAAACATATATTATGTAGGTATACATGGATACTGGTCTTTTATTCTAATCCATAAATCAAGTCATATATCCATACTGGACTCAGTGATTATCTACACTGTTAGGTCTGAAAGCAGAATACAAATGGATATAGCGATATTGTCTATATATGTAATATGACTGTTAGAACCAAATGGTTCTCAATAGAACTGTACCATACACAAAATGCCATTATAACTGATTCAGAAATTGGTCGAATAATACTGTATGACACAGACCATGTCACAGTATCCCACACCTCACTGACCAGATGGAATCAAGGTCTTTAGGCAGGAGAGAGCTGCACCTATACCTACCTTTATTATGTTAAATCCTCTGATATTTATATGTATGGTGCCACACACCAAGGAATATTTCATACCTCTATTAGTGGAACAGGAATAGGAATATACAATTCAGTGCGTACCACTATATCCAACACAACTGTGACCAATAGCCACACTGATGGAGTGGCCATCTTCAATTGCAAAATGCTGGAATGCATGAAATGCTGGAGTACATGGAATAATCCTTCTCGACACAGCTTACACTAGTTAGAGTAGAAGAGGTTGAACACACTACACTATCTCATATCGCTGTTACCAATGCTGATACAAGATTACATTGTTTACAGAGATTTTATCACAACGTTGATCATTGAGGTATTAAACTATACTATCATACAAATTTCACATTGAGCAGGGCTTTCATTAGTCAGATATAGGATTGTGTGGCCTCCATTAATAACACATGGCCTGAGGCTATTTTTGTTTATTTTACAAGAAGTACATTGTTTACAAACTTTTTAACATGACGATGCACTACCCACAGTGGAACTACATCACTGTACCAGGTTTCATGTTTAGATGTGTTACTGTTAGTGAGTTATGCTTCTTCAAGTGGAAGAAGAAGCGGAATAATTATGAAGAATTTACAAAATGGACTTTTGTTAATTTAACCCCTTTATCCAGTGGCGTAGCTACGGTAGGGCCAGGTAGGGCCTGTGCCCTACCAAAATCCGTGCAAACATTGATGCATCGAATTTCGTGCGCGCGCACTCGTACTCATTGCGCAATGCACCTCCTCGCCGCGCATTGTAGATATATATATATTAAATGAACGAGCAGCCAGCTGATCGCCGAGAGCATGTTATGTACCATGTCTACTGCCTGTAGTCGACAGTTAACTCTTTTCCAGTGCTCTAGCTCAGACTGTAAAGATGATGATGGCTACCCTGGCACTACTAACTAAGCGTGTGAGAATGTCGCCGGGGCCAGATGAAGATCATTTTTTTTGTATTTTAATTTGGTAACTTTTCAGACTGTGTAATATAAAAGTTAGTAGCGTTGTTTATTGCTTAGAATACACCAAAAACAGTCTCAGAACTTCAGAAGGCCTAAAATTTAAATTTTCCAGGGGGAGCCCCCTAGGGTCGGTTTATAAGTGCGCGCCCCCGCACAATTTGCTATGATGTGCCCTACCATAAAGCATTCCCTGGCTACGCCACTGCTTTATCATCAATCAAATTATACCATTTTATAATCACAGTGGTATATAGTTACACATTCATGCTAACAGAAGTCCAGTAGGTAGCAAACTGAAAGTGAAAGTGATGAAAAACCTTATATATGGTTTTCAATGGTGATAGACCATAGCAACCCCTATATGCACAGTACTACCGTACTGTGTGATACCTACTGACCATGTGATGTGGAATGTTCTATATATAAAAGACAATACAAGCATATACTGACATAATAATACCTACTGAAAGCGTGACTTACAAAACATTACATAGCAATGATCCATGCATACGCATGACATTACATAACCTTACATAACAGTATACTACTACAGTCTGACCTTACAGTAGCTGATACAGTTGTTCTAGTCCCACAGAGTATATGTGACGTAGTAGGTCATGACCAGGCGCATGACATGAGTATATATATAAAGGACAGCAAATTTCAGTTGCATTGACTTTGTTAATAACAAGTCGGTCTTTCTGTGAACAGTGGAAAATAGCTGCTCATTAATAAACCACTAGCTTTCTTGTCCACAAGTTAGCTTTAACCAATACCTTCATTTGATTTTCTTATCATAAGGGATGCATGATATTATGGTACATAGTTTGATCACATAATGGAACTAAGTATAAAAGACAGCAGCCTGACACACACACTGCATCTGGAGTGTTGTCTTAAAATGTCAACACTTACACACACAGTTAGTTTGCATGTTAAAGATGCCAAGTGTGTGCTCCAGGCTTGGAGCTTGTGCCTGTGCCTGGCTCTGCTTGTCTTGATGATTTAGGGAGCTTTTTGTCTGTCCTACTTCCAGCTTGTGTGATTGCCCTGGAGTCCCTTGCCTCACTTTGGAGAAGTATGCAGAAATGTCGGACATGTTCATCACATCCAACATTGTCTTAAAGCTACTTCCAGGACGCCATGTTCTAACCAATACCTTCATTGTTAAAAGCATTGAAAATTTTACCATTGAAGGTCTGATTGAAACTGAAAATTCACCATATCCTGTTGTACAATACACAGCTGAAAACTACTCCATGGCCTTGAGGCTATTTTATACAAGATTTATATGGTTTACAGAGATTTTATCACAATGTTGATCTTTGGGGCAGCTTTACCACCATACCAATTTCCACATTTACTGGAGCTTTTGTTAGTGAGATAAAGTAATGTTTGCCTGAGGCTATTTGTTGTATTACAAGATTTACATTGTTTACAGAGATTTTATCATAACGTTGATCATTGGTGTATTACACTTTACAATCATACCAATTTCCACATTTAGTGGAGCTTTTGTTAGTGAGATACAATAATCCTTGCCTTAGGCTATTTGTTGTTGTATTACAAGATTACATTGTTTACAGAGATTTTATCACAATGTTGATCATTGAGGTATTAAACTATACTATCATACAAATTTCACATTGAACAGGGCTTTCATTAGTCAGATATAGGATTGTGTGGCCTCCATTAATAACACATGGCCTGAGGCTATTTTTGTTTATTTTACAAGAAGTACATTGTTTACAAACTTTTTAACATGACGATGCACTACCCACAGTGGAACTACATCACTGTACCAGGTTTCATGTTTAAATGTGTTACCGTTAGTGAGTTATGCTTCTTCAAGCGTAAGAAGAAGCGGAATAATTATGAAGAATTTACAAAATGGACTTTTGTTAATTTAACCCCTTTATCATCAATCAAATTATACCATTTTATAATCACAGTGGTATAGTTACACATTCATGCTAACAGAAGTCCAGTAGGTAGCAAACTGAAAGTGAAAGTGATGAAAAACCTTATATATGGTTTTCAATGGTGATAGACCATAGCAACCCCTATATGCACAGTACTACCGTACTGTGTGATACCTACTGACCATGTGATGTGGAATGTTCTATATATAAAAGACAATACAAGCATACACTGACATAATAATACCTACTGAAAGCGTGACTTACAAAACATTACATAGCAATGATCCATGCATACGCATGACATTACATAACCTTACATAACAGTATACTACTACAGTCTGACCTTACAGTAGCTGATACAGTTGTTCTAGTCCCACAGAGTATATGTGACGTAGTAGGTCATGACCAGGCGCATGACATGAGTATGTATATAAAGGACAGCAAATTTCAGTTGCATTGACTTTGTCAATAACAAGTCGGTCTTTCTGTGAACAGTGGAAAATAGCTGCTCATTAATAAACCACTAGCTTTCTTGTCCACAAGTTAGCTTTAACCAATACCTTCATTTGATTTTCTTATCATAAGGGATGCATGATATTATGGTACATAGTTTGATCACATAATGGAACTAAGTATAAAAGACAGCAGCCTGACACACACACTGCATCTGGAGTGTTGTCTTAAAATGTCAACACTTACACACACAGTTAGTTTGCATGTTAAAGATGCCAAGTGTGTGCTCCAGGCTTGGAGCTTGTGCCTGTGCCTGGCTCTGCTTGTCTTGATGATTTAGGGAGCTTTTTGTCTGTCCTACTTTCACTTTGTGTGATTGCCCTGGAGTCCCTTGCCTCACTTTGGAGAAGTATGCAGAAATGTCAGACATGTTCATCACATCCAACATTGTCTTAAAACTACTTCCAGGACGCCATGTTCTAACCAATACCTTCATTGTTAAAAACATTGAAAATTTTACCATTGAAGGTCTGATTGAAACTGAAAATTCACCATATCCTGTTGTACAATACACAGCTGAAAACTACTCCATGGCCTTGAGGCTATTTTATACAAGATTTATATGGTTTACAGAGATTTTATCACAATGTTG
Source organism: Theonella swinhoei (assembly GCA_963970385.1). NCBI lineage: Eukaryota > Metazoa > Porifera > Demospongiae > Tetractinellida > Theonellidae > Theonella > Theonella swinhoei. The sequence continues at coordinate 12,355,503 of OZ019946.1, forward strand.
ATCTTTGGGGCAGCTTTACCACCATACCAATTTCCACATTTACTGGAGCTTTTGTTAGTGAGATAAAGTAATGTTTGCCCGAGGCTATTTGTTGTATTACAAGATTTACATTGTTTACAGAGATTTTATCATAACGTTTGATCATTGGTGTATTACACTTTACAATCATACCAATTTCCACATTTAGTGGAGCTTTTGTTAGTGAGATACAATAATCCTTGCCTTAGGCTATTTGTTGTTGTATTACAAGATTACATTGTTTACAGAGATTTTATCACAACGTTGATCATTGAGGTATTAAACTATACTATCATACAAATTTCACATTGAGCAGGGCTTTCATTAGTCAGATATAGGATTGTGTGGCCTCCATTAATAACACAATATGGCCTGAGGCTATTTTTGTTTATTTTACAAGAAGTACATTGTTTACAAACTTTTTAACGTGACGATGCACTACCCACAGTGGAACTACATCACTGTACCAGGTTTCATGTTTAGATGTGTTATCGTTAGTGAGTTATGCTTCTTCAAGCGGAAGAAGAAGCGGAATAATTACGAAGAATTTACAAAATGGACTTTTGTTAATTTAACCCCTTTATCATCAATCAAATTATACCATTTTATAATCACAGTGGTATAGTTACACATTCATGCTAACAGAAGTCCAGTAGGTAGCAAACTGAAAGTGAAAGTGATGAAAAACCTTATATATGGTTTTCAATGGTGATAGACCATAGCAACCCCTATATGCACAGTACTACCGTACTGTGTGATACCTACTGACCATGTGATGTGGAATGTTCTATATATAAAAGACAATACAAGCATACACTGACATAATAATACCTACTGAAAGCGTGACTTACAAAACATTACATAGCAATGATCCATGCATACGCATGACATTACATAACCTTACATAACAGTATACTACTACAGTCTGACCTTACAGTAGCTGATACAGTTGTTCTAGTCCCACAGAGTATATGTGACGTAGTAGGTCATGACCAGGCGCATGACATGAGTATGTATATAAAGGACAGCAAATTTCAGTTGCATTGACTTTGTTAATAACAAGTCGGTCTTTCTGTGAACAGTGGAAAATAGCTGCTCATTAATAAACCACTAGCTTTCTTGTCCACAAGTTAGCTTTATCAAAGATGCCAAGTGTGTGTGCTATGCCCTTGTGCCTGTGCTTGGCACTGCTGGCCTCGATGATTATGCCTGTAACCAGCTGTAGGGAGCTTTTTGTTTGTCCTACTTCCAGCTTGTGTGATTGCCCTGGAGTCCCTTGCCTCACTTTGGAGAAGTATGCAGAAATGTCAGACATGTTCATCACATCCAACATTGTCTTAAAACTACTTCCAGGACGCCATGTTCTAACCAATACCTTCATTGTTCAAAACATTGAAAATTTTACTATTGAAGGTCAGATTGAAAATGACAATTCACCATATCCTGTTATACAATACACAGCTGAAAACTACTTCATGGCCAGGCCAGTTGTGCACTTCAACAACAGCTTCAATATAACTATGAGGGCAGTCAAATTCGACTATGTAATCAACTATCATAATCTGGACACTTACAGAGAAAGAATAGAATATGAAAATGCAAGTGTTGTCACGTTTCAGAATGGGAATGATTTAACCATAATGTACTCAAATATTTGTATGATTTGGTCCAACCAAGATGAAATGGAGACCCATTCATCTCGACCTTTTATTAGTGGATTTGGAATGGAAATGGCAAAAAATGTAAACATTACAAACACTGAAATCCTTGGAGGTGATATGGGAGTTATTACACAAGACGGTACCAATATCGTACTGTTAGGTGTGCGAGTATCAAACAGTCCTACAGCAATTTCCATCAATGCTACTGAAAATGTTACTTGTAATGATGTACACATAATTGAAAGTGGTAATACTCAGTTTGAAATAACTAACTCTGATTACATTACTATCCAAAACCTGAATGTAATTAAACAAACACATGTACGTGAATTCAGGTATTTCATTCGAACGCATAAATCAAGTCACATATCCATACTGGACTCTGTAATTGATACTTCTGGTAATACTGAAAGCAGAATAAGAATGGAATATGGTGACTTGATCTATATATCTAATATTACTGCAAGACACTTTCTGTTTAGGATTGGTCTTCGCCATATACAAAATGTTACTATAAGTGATTCAGAGATTGGTGGAATATTCATGCGTCGCACAGACCATGTCACTGTATTCCACACCTCACTGACCAAACGATATGAAGGTTTTTTTGCAACTAAAAACACCTATACCTACCTATATTACCTCAGATCCTCTGAAATTCATATGAATGATGGTAGACACCAAGGAATATTTCACGCCACTATTACTGGATATACCGGAATAGGAATATACAATTCAGTGCATACCACAATATCCAACACAACTGTAATCAATAGCTACACTGATGGAGTGGTTATTTCCAATAGCCGTCATACTACAATAACTAATGCCACACTGAGCAATACCAATGATCCAGGAATATACATTAAAAATTCTGATTTTACAACAATACTTTATACCTCTGTGAGCAATACTAGACAGGTTGGAGTTAGAGTAGAAGGGGCTGAGCACACTACACTATCTCATATCACTGTTACCAATGCTGGAGTACATGGAATAATCCTTCTTGACACAGCTCACACTGCTGTACTTGATGTGTCTGTTAATAACCCTAATTCCAATGGAATTACAGTACACAATGGTACTAATACAACAATGATTCATTTGCTTGTAGAAAACAGTGGTCTAAATGGAATGGAACTGAGCCATGTCAATCACATGATAATATCACAGGTGAATATCAGCAAAGCTCAGTGGAATGGAATGCAGTTACGAGACATTGAAAATGTACAGATGTCCTTTACAAATGTCAAATATGCCCAATGGTTTGGAATTGAACTTTGCTATTCATCCCTTACAAGTATATTCAACACCACTGTATTGACGGGAAGCCTTTATAGATATAATACTCGTGTGCGCAAGGAGTGTTTCAAGCAATGCAGTTATGATCCTACTTTGGAAATTACATGCATGACATATGCATAGCCCCATCTCTTCACCTAAACCTAAAATGCACTGTAGTTATTGCTGCTCTCAAAACATTGTACATGTATTAGTAGTATTAACTCCTTAGTTAGGTATACATAGTTCCTATTCTGAAACTATGCAAACTAGACTCACCATGATTTTCATTGGATTTTTCATTGTAAAAAATCAATTTAGTGCAGTCAAATGTTGACACACGCATGTTGGTCTAATCGTAGTATATATGCTGGGGTGCATGGTCACTCCTGTGTTTCTACATCCCATAGGAGTGGTGTTCTTTAAATCATCCTACAACATATTGAGCAATACCAGGAATATACATTTCAAATATATTTTATACCTCTGTGAGCAACACTGGACAGTTTGGAATTAGGCTAAACACACTACGTATACACTATATGATATCACTGTTACCAATGCTGGAGTACATGGAATAGTCCTTCTTGACACAGCTCACACTGCTGTACTTGATGTGTCTGTTAATAACTCTAATTCCAATGGAATTACAGTACACGATGGTACTAATACAACAATGACTCATTTGCTTGTAGAAAACAGTGGTCTAAATGGAATGGAACTGAGCCATGTCAATCACATGATAATATCACAGGTGAATATCTCCAATGTTAAGTGAAAATGTATAAATATCTTTCACAAATGTATAAATATCTTTCACGATCCCCAGATATATGCTATTCAACTCTTACTCTTTCTCTTACCAGTTTGTACAACACCACTGTGACAGGGTACATATATAGTCTAAGACATAAAGGTCATTTGACTAAAGAATGTTTTAAGCAATGTAGTTACGATCCTACCTTAGAAGTTACATGTCTCTTTTAAGTAAACAATTAATGCAATAGTTTGATGCATGATTCTCAGATTGAAACACTACAATCATATTCGTATGATTGGTTGAGCAGCTCTATAACTCTATCAGCTGCTTTTATGATGTAGAGATGACAATCACATGTTAAATTAGGAACCACTGCAAGGAGGTACCACATTCAACTACATAACTGTCAGATACTTGGTGAGCCATACTGCGCATTCTAGTCCCATCATTGCACCACTGTATAAAATGAAGTCAAAACTGCTGTTGGTTATTTTATACAGCAGAGACATATATGTAATAAGGAACCACTCCAAGGAAAGACTACATTCTGTGGCAAACCTGTAAGATATTCGGTGAGGCACACTGTGCACTGCGGTCCCATCATTATAACATTGAAGTTGGTTGATTTGAACCAAGTCTGCAGTACTTTTGCTCTCTTTCTACAGGTGGTATATTAAGGAATATGCTACCTACACATATAATCCCTTCGGAACTGCACTATGGAGAGACCATATCCTGCCAGACAACTTTGAACCTGTCACACTGTGCACTGTAGTCGTATTATTGCAACACTGTAGTTGTGTGATTGAAACAAGGTCTGAACTACTGTTACACCTTTTCCAAAAGGGAACTGTGCTCTGAAAAAGAGACCATATCCTGTCCGACAGGTTTGATACTCTGTGAACTATTGTGTTTGTGTAGACCTTTATTTGTAAGTTAAGACAGCACACTTGGTGATTCAACCAGCAATGACTAAACTGCTATGGCCCCTTTTCTACAGAAGAGATAATAAGGAACCGCTCCAAAGAAAGACAATATTCGATGGCAAACCATTCAGATATTTGGTGAGCCACACTGTGCACTGTAGTCCTATCATTGTAACACTGTATAGTTGTGTGATTGAAACAAGGTCTAAACTACTGTTGCTCTTTCTCTACAGGTGACATTTTAAAGAAATGTGCTACCGACAGGTGATGTATTAAGGAAACGTGCTATGAAGAGACCATATCTTGTCTGACAGATTTGATACTCAGTGAGCTAATTGTGTAGACTTTACTGTAAGGTTGAAACAGCACACTTGGTGATTCAATCAATGACCAAACTGCTATGGCTCTAATCTTTTCCCGCAGGAGAGATAATAAGGAACCGCTCCAAAGCAAGACCATATTCTATGGCTAACCTAGCAAATACTTGGTAAGCCACACTATGCCCTGTAGTCCTATGATTGCAACACTGTAGTTTGGTGATTCGAACTAAGTCTGAACTACTTTTGCTCTTAGGAAATGTGCTACTGAGGTTTTCCTACACATGATCCTTTAAGAGAACATGCTACAGAGAGACGATATCCTGTCAGACAAGCTCAATACTCAGTGAGTTATTGTGCAGACCTTTATTTGAACTATTGAAACAGCATACTTGGTGATCAGACCAATGACTGAACTGCTATATGGCTCTTTTCCTACAGGAGAGATAATAAGGAACCGCTCCAAAGGGAGACCACTATACTGTGGCTAATCAGTCACATACTTGGTGAGCCACACTGTGCACTGTAATCGTATCATTGCAACACTGTAGTTGGGTGATTGGAACAAGGTCTAAATTACTTTGCTGTCTTTCTACAGATGATATTTTAAGGAAAAGCAATATTCTACTGAGGTGTTCCTACAGATAGTCCCTTAAGGAACCATGCTATAGAGAGACCCAATCCTGTCAGGCAAGCTTAATACTCAATGAGTTATTGTACAGACTCTATTTGAAACAACATACTTGGTGATTAGACCAATGACTGAACTGCTAAGACAGAAAAGAACCACTCCAATGAGAGACGATATTACGTCACAACCTGTCAGATATTTGATGAGCCACACTGTGCAATGTAGTCCTTGCATTGTAAAACTGTAGTTGGGTGATTGGAACTACTTTTGAGATAATAAAGAACTGCTCCAACAGGAGACCATATTATGTGGCAAACTTGTCAGATACTTGGTAAACCAGACTGTGCACTGTAGTCCTATCATTGCAATACTGTATATAGTTGGATGATTGGAAGAAGTCTAAATTACTTTTGCTCTCTTTTTACATTTTAAGAAAACGCTCCAATGTCACCAGACCCTTCCCTTCGAGGGGTGGGGTCTGGGCACGAGACTATTTTCTTGCAATTGTGTCAGCAGCCACATGACTTTGATCACGTGATCTAACTGCTCCAGCCTGACAGTGAAGACACAGGTAACCCTTAGCAACTTTTAAGTATGAAGATAGACTTAGGCAACTTATCGCAATTACAAATGCACATATCGACCGTTCATGAGAGCAGGAGTGTAATAACAAATGATGCAAGCATGTGATCAATGTAATGTGACTGCTGACACAGCACAACCAGCTCCAATGTCACCAGACCCTTCCCTTCGAGGGGTGGGGTCTGGGCACGAGACTAGAGGACGTATGTAAGTGTGACCCCTCCCTACATCTTCTGCATGGGGGTATGCATGCTATTATTGCCATCATCCCCAGCCATTTGGCTGCATGGATGCTTCCTTGTTTCACTTTTTAGCACTTCCATCCCTACATCCTTCAACATTTTAAATGAATACAGCATACAGACGAGCACAACTAGGTGGAGTTGCTCCCGCTCACCCAATTGCAATACATAATAACATGCTACATACATCCTTCATTCTTGTTGAGGTATGAGACAGTTCAACATCCTGACACAGTTTAGAAGGTTGAAGTGCCATACATAGCGTTGACGAAAGTCTTCAACCTCCTTAAGTGTCATATGCATGTGTACACTAAGCTTTTTTATGATTTTCATTCTTTCAAGGCATTGAATAGTTGATATCTTCAAATCATTGAATCTTTGTTCAAATGCTGCTTTCACTGCTACTACATTACGAGGATGTGCACCACTATAAATGCTCTCTTGTTCATAAGGTTGCACCCCAATAGGAGATATTGCTGTACAAAGTACATATATTACATACTTACAACGGACAACAGCAAACAGTGGAGGAGGTACTAGCACTTGATACCTACATGCAGTGTTGGCACTTCTTGTGTTGTTCAGTCACTTACCAGGGGGGGTAGTAGTGTCTGGCCTAGGTGTGTGATAAGGAAGTGCAGTTTCCACCTTCAATGGCTCTGCAATCGAAGTTATGTTACCACCTATAGGTGATACAATGGTATGTCTTATATTGAGGTATTAATACTTGGTTTCAGAGGCAGTATGGTAAATTTCCCACCCTCCCCCAGATCATTTATAATACTGTCCCTCCCAGCCCACAGGCAGTATAGTAAATGAACCAGGTGTGGTGTTAACCAATTTGTAGCCCACTTAAGTGGTGTTGCATAATGGCTAAGCTTAAACCAACTATGTGGCTTTGGTGACCAGGATTAGACACAAGACTCACTACATGATACAGCTATTGTTTGCAAGGCCGATAAGACTTGTCTCCACAGCTCACTTTACAACATTGAGCATTTTGAGGCTACTTGGTCCTTCGGACATAGTAAATTATCTATTCTATTGAGCCAGAGCAGTGTCGTTGCTGGTAGGAACATACTAGGTACGAAACCTGTCATGTTATGGCTTCCCAGGTCTGTGTTTATGGCTATTTTATCTGTGTTACGATCCATAAGCTGTGTGGTATATTTTGTTTCCTGGGCGGGCACCGTTCAGGTTCATGTTTGCACCGTCCGCATGCCACACAAGTCTGTGGAGAAACTACCTCAAATACGTACGGTACTAATTTATGTGCAGTGCATGTGTACTCTCTATAATCATGCCCAATGTGTAGGTAGTAGCACCTTATTCATGAAAGTTGAAGTTGTCTCACCGCAGACTTGTGTGGGGTGCTAGTGGTTTAAGCGCAGAGTTAGACGGTGCCTGTTCGGACCCATACTTGTGGTTACTTTTCCCAGTGTAATCTACTGTGATGGACTGGATTTTAGCATGTGTGGCTATAGAAGTAGTGAACGTTAGGTTACCATCTCTTGAACTGGTTGCAAAGCTCTGACAAATATTGTCGCCTATGTCTGTCTTCAATCGCTTCGCAGCTAGTGGAGTCAGTTCCGGACCTGCAAACACATTTTGCAATGGGAAGACATCTATATATTATTACACACCCAATAAACGCGTGGTTACTGAATGGTGCTCACCAAACTCCTGTGGAAAGGAGAATTTAACTGGACATGTGCATTCAGATAATATACACAGCTCAAGTCAATGTATACCTGACCTGTGAAAATGCTTATTAGTTGAAATGATGTAAACCATTGCTTCTCCCTCTCTGGCATTGAGAAACGATAATGTTCAGTCTTACTTCTCTCTTCTCCGTCCCTCCCTCCATTTTTCTCCCTCTGTCTCTCTCTCTCTCTCCCTCTCTCCTCTCTCCTCTCTCTCCCTCTCTCTTTCTCTCTCTCCCTCTCCCTCTTTCTCCCCCTCTCTCTCTCCCTCTCCCCTCCCCCTCCCTCTCCCTCAGACTCAGTGTCAAGTATGCATGGATTGCAGGAAGAACTGTATCTTCCTGTGTGGCCACGGGACATGTCAGTTGTGTGCTGATCAGATCATTGAGTGTCCAATTTGTAGGAAACCAGTAGCCAAGAAGATCATTCTCTTTGACTGACAGTCTCTCTTTTATCTCTTTCTCTGTACTAGTTTGTGTTTTATGCTAATTATTGGTGGTGTATAAATGAATTATGATTACGCAAAGCATTTGTGGGCGAGCGCAATGAGCGGAAGACGCAAGGCCGGCTACGTTTGCGCGCGCGTTGCGCGGGGACGCATGCGCACCGACTGATCGGTTGATGACATATATATAAACATACATACCTACATACATACATACAGAATTGGCATTGAGTTAACTAGTATATACGGGCTCGCTGTGCTCACCCAAATATATAACTAGGAGAATGCAAAGCATTTGTGGGCGAGCGCAACGAGCGGAAGAGGCAAGGCCGGCTACGTTTGCGCGTTGCGCGGGGACGCATGCGCACTGACCGCGGTCGGTTGATGACATATAAACATACATTCATACATACATACAAACAAAATTGCCATTGAGTTCACTAGTACGGGCTCGCTGCGCTCGCCCAATTAGTTCTCAGCTTCTTATTCATATGTCCCATCCATAGTATTAGGTGAATGCTCAGCAGCACTGTGGAGCAGAAGTGAAGATAAATACCACGTAAAAGGAACGTTATTAATAATTTCCGTATTGTTGACAAATTGTAGCAGTAGGATGCTATACAGGTGGCTACTAAAGTGTGGCCTCATACCCAGGTGGGCCAGGCTGCACCCTCTCCACAGTATATACCCAATAGGCCTAGGGTACAAGGTTAACTAGTGAAATGCTTAACATTGTAGGTGCGTGGAAGAGCACGTAGCGTGCGGATCCACGCGGGTCCCATAAGCAGTACACAGCTTTTATGCGGGGAGGGTCAGTCGGTCCAATATAGGCTAGTGGTCTGTACATATAGCAGTTGGCGTAGGTATAGGAGCCTACAAGACTCAGCAGAAACTGGGGATCCGTAGCAGTCAGTGTGTCTGCAGCAGTTGGCAATTGTAAAGGTTGGAGATCTGCATGTGTCAAAAGAGAGAGAATGAACAAACATATTCTCATAATTATAAATAAGAAAACTTTCAAGTCGAGGCATAAATTAAAAAGATGGTACCACCTCATACAAAAGTTTCCTACACATTTGTAGATGTGCTGGAACTATGCTTCCTGCATATGTAGAAAGAATTCCAGCCCTTTTATAACTCCTTTTTTCTTACACATGCAGGAATATTCTACCTTGTGTTCCATTTCTTCCAGCACATTTGCATTTTGCAGAAATATTTAAAATTGTTGCAGGAATATTTATTTCCTACACATTTTTCAGATTTTCCTACATGTGCAGGAAGCATGTTTCCAGCACATTTGAAAAGTGTGGGCCATTCTTCTATTTATGGGTGGCACAACTTGAAAAATTGTTTTCTTATTTAAATGAAATGCACTTTTAAAGTGCATAACCCTCGCACAGTTATAACTACCAAGTAAATGTATTAGAGCTCCTGACTCTCTTTGTGCTCTGCACATACTTGTAGCTAGTGCAAAACTATATCTAACAGCAAGTCGGGCTTGTTGCGATCTCCAAATAATGTGCACCTTCAGGTATAAACCACTGCCTAAAAACTGATACACTTCTGACGATACAGCTCCAGACTTACTATTACAAAGTAGCAATACTGCTTGTCAATATATCCATGTTTGGCAATCACAACAATCATGGTTAACGAAAATCGGCAATTTACGGCTTTGCTTCAACAACGCAGTTCTGGTCTCTTCTTTCTGCTCCAGACGTTAACTGTGGTGAGCACTAATGATGCTTCTTCATATCTCCACGTTTGGTACTCATAGGAGTCACAGTTTACGAGAAAGCTTGTTCACAGACAGACAGACAGACAGACAAACAGACAGACAGATAGACAGACAGACAGACAGACAGACAGACAGACAGACAGACACACACACACACACACACACACACACACACTGACTACAATAACCCTCCCGCGCATGCGCGAGGGTTAATGAGAACATGTTAACAGACATAATCTATTATACTGATCTATGTAGGGATGTTGCTGATATGCCCATAGGGCCCTAAGAAAGCACTCAAAACTCCCAAACACTGCAGTTTTAAGGGGGGTGTTTTTATCACGATTGAATTAAGCAAGATACACTGCTACAATGGCATGCATAAAATTGCCAAAACTCAGATTTCTCTATATTCTTCTTCTAATTCTTCAGTTAGACAATCACAAATAGTACAAGTACTTACCTTGATTTTTGCATGAAACAGCTCCGTTTTGGCCAATGGAATCTTCGTAGAATCTTTCCATTTCCTCATCATGATTAAATTTTCATGTGACCATGAGGAGGGCTTGACTACTAGTAGCACAAGCAGACTGTTAAGGTTAAGTGCTGTTTGTTTATACTGTGACAGCTGTCAATAAAATTACATAACCTTATGTACCACATCACCTGCATACCCTATCATTTTTGGTGCTCTCATCCCTACATCCTTTAACATTTTTTTACTGATTATACACTCACCTTCAGGAAGTATAGGACTAGGTAGAGGGACATGCCTCATTGTTTTTTCACTAACCAACTGTTGATGGACAAGCTAAAGCAAATATACACACATGGTATATTAACGATAACATACTTCTTTTTTTGGAGTCAGTTCTTTCTCAGCCTCGGTCTCCATTGAGCTAGCACTCCATAGGATGTGACTGTGGAATCATAATGGATTGTAAAAGGTGAGTGGCATTGTAGCAAAATGTGTCAACATAACACACACATCTAAGTGCGCAAATTGCTTACCCTTCCAAGGTAAGTAATAATATTTTGGCTTTCTTGAAATCATTCACGCACACACTTATACATGCCTGTATATTGCCGGCAACCTCAGATGGAACAATGTATATGAATTCTACACAGCCAGTACGGATGTCTTCCAGTAGAAAATCGTTAGGAGTGCACTTAAAGAGTTTGGCAAGAGTGTTTCGAAAGTCCAATTCATTAGTGTGGGTTAGCTCTCCATCTACCTTGACTATAAATCTCTTCCCCTTTCGCTGAGTAGGGATCACTCTAGGACGGAGTTGACTCTTCAAATTCTCTTCATACTCTGCCACAAGTTTCTTCCCCTCCTCACCACAGAATGAAATCAACAAAGCGCTAAGTTTCTCATATGCATAGGGCCCTTGTTTTCTATGCAAGGCAAGTAGGAAAGATGGTATGTCAGTGGCCCGATATACCTCTTCACTCATTTCTCCTTCATAACCTGAATAGATTACTTTTACCCTAGGGAGATCTACTTTCATCTTCATCATCAATTCACAGGTATGATGCAAGAAATCTCCAAATTCCCTCTTGGCCTTCTCTTCAAAATGACGTATTTCTGCTTTTTTACCCATATACACTTCTTTTTTTGGAGTCAGTTCTTCCTCGGCCTCAATCTGCTCTAAGTTGGCTCTCCATAAGATGTGACTGTGGAATAATAATCATATGTTGAGGTATGGGGGACTTTCTTAGCAAAGAGTGGAACATAACACATGATTCATGATATATCTAAAAACACATATTGCATACCCTTCCAAGATTAGCTGTAATATTTTGGCATTCTTGAGTTCTTCCACACTTGCAGCTATACGTGCTTGTATGCTTTCAGCAACCTCAGCTGGAATGATGTACGTCAATATTGTAGACCCATGATGGATGTCTTCCAATAGAAAATCTTTAGGTGAACACTTAAAGAGTTTGGCAAGAGTATTACGGAATGCCAATTCTTTTGTCAGGTCTAGCCTTCCATCTACTTTGACAATAAACTTCTTCCCCTTTCGCTGAGTAGGGATCACTCTAGGACGGAGTTGACACTCCAATTTCTCTTCGTACTCTGCCACAAGTTTCTCCCCCTCCTTACCGCAGAATAAAATCAAAAGAGCGCTAAGATTCCCATATGCATAGGGCCCTTGGTTTCCACGCAAGGCAAGTAGGAAAGATGATATGTCACTGGCCTGACGTGCCTCTTCACTCATTTTTTCTTCATAACCCGACCAGGTTACTTTGACATCAGCAAGATCTACTTGCATCTTTTTCATTAGGTTATTAGCACAGTGTAAAAATGTTCCAAATTCTTGCCTGACCTTTTCATCAAAACCACATATTTCTGCTTTTTTACCCATGTAATCATCATCTTCTATTTCTATTAGTCGCAAAAAGAACAAGATAAATTTATACTTATTCAATGCTACCCAACACAGTAGAAATGGTCGACAGAGATCACTAATATATACACATATGTTTCCGCACGTGGCTGCCATAAAGTGCATATAATTGGCGAGCGTAGCGAGCCTACCTAGTGATGCGAACGGGTGATTTTCTCTATATATATATAACCCCAGTGAAACAAGTGTAAAAACATTTTCACTAAAATGTTGAAGGATGTAGGGATTGAAGTGCCAAAAAGTATAGAAACAAGGTCAAAGTGCAGCATGCAGGGGATGATAGCATGCAACAATCATAACATGTGTAACCCCATATCCCTACATCTGTAAATACTAAAAGGGGTTACGCATATTATGATTGTTGCATGCTATGATCCCCTGCATGCTGCACTTTGACCTTGTTTCTATACTTTTTGGCACTTCAATCCCTACATCCTTCAACATTTTAGTGAAAATGTTTTTACACTTTATGTATATATGTAACGGCACTGTACGCACTGTACATACCGTAATGCCGTATGTGCTGCTAATTTTGCGTGCGCTCACCAACAATGCTTAGCATTCCACTAGTTATATTATGTGTGTGCGGGGGGTGGCAGGGGGTGTCGAGCATCCGCACTTTTGCAACATGGATACTTTTGTGCGAGTGGGAGCAAGCCCACTATTGGCAATTTTTTATACTGAATGTACTTCCATGCACATGCATGATTTTACAACGCAAGAGCAGCTCACTTCAAATTATGAGGCCCCCTCCCCACTTTAGAGGTGCTATCTCGATCCACCCCTGCTCCAAACCGGAGGTACACGAAGGATAGACTTCACAGGAACTGAGCTACAAGATGCACATGTGGTAAATTGTCATGTGCAGAACAGATTACGTTTCATCTACATAATAACCCTATGGTGCCATCTACTGGCAAACTCTACCTCGTTTAGATGAACCATTATCATCTACTTGGTCATCTACCACAAATATGTGAAACCTCTGTCATCTACCACATATATGTGAAACCTCTGTCAACACATATTGCTACTACTAAGCAGTGACAAAGTAGGAATCAATGATAATCACTTTGGAGTAATGTAGTATATTAACAAGGCCAAGGGTGTCTAAGTATACCTGGTTCCCAGACCCAAGCACACGCCTGAGAGGGGGAGGTGAGATCGTTAGGGGCCTAGGGCTCGGGAATGTGTCCTGACGTCATAAATCTCATTACTCAAGAGGCTGCTAAACCACTAGGCCAGGTCTACATACTGGGATACCTAAAGATTACTGCAATTTCCTGGAATTTCCAAGAGTATACTGACGTGTTGCCTTACTTGGCATGCACATGCGCTTATGCGGGTGCGCATATGCAGGTCTAGATGTAATGGCTATAGATGGCATGTGCATGTGCTCTCTCCTGACAATAGAGCCTGCCACGCTCGCCCTCTCACGACTGACGATGGGGACACTCTCCTCTGAAGTATCAAGACTATGATTCGGACTGGAGGCTGAAAACTGAACTTTAGACTGGGCCTGTGGCAGCTAGATGTGCACACGTGGTAGGCGGGACAGATATTCTTCACCGAGTCGTGTCTGCATGTCATGGTGGGATGGGTTAGCCCCTTTAGTACATGTTGTCGACAGCTGTGGGTCTGGTCCGGAGGTTGAAGTGATGCAGGGACATTTTGCCTCAACCAAGAACAAAAACCTACCATGCTCGCCCACTGACAATGAGGACACTCCTCTGTAGCATGAAGACCTTGATTCTGACTGGAGGCTGAAAACTAACTGGACTGGGCCTGTGGCAGCTAGATGTGCACACATGGCAGATGGGACAGATACCCATCACTGAGTCGTGCCTACATGTCATGGTGGGATGGGTTAGCCCCTTCAGTGCATGTTGCCGACAGCTGTGGGTCTGGTCTGGAAGTGGGACATTTGGCCTCAACCTAAACTACTTTTTCTTTTTGTTATACTTTTTGTTTTGTAAATTACGCGCATACCTATCTGGTCAGCCACAATAAATGAATCTTTGAAATCTGGAGACAAATTACTGGACAGGCTAGTCTAAAATCTAAAATAGTTAGCTCCAGGTGTACGTACAGTCCCAGACCAATGTAAGTAAGCTTACCTTTGGCTTCCTGACTACAGTACGTTTTCTCCAATTTCTCAGCTAATCTTTTGTGATCCATTTTCTCCAGAGCCTTCACTAAGGTAGGCCAGGACGCGTTGAAATCGTTCCTCAACCAGTGGTCCAATATGCCTGATTTCTGCCTCTCCGTGGTACTACCGGCGTCTTGTAATATTCTCTTTACATCGGCTGCCTCGATGCCCAACTTGATGCCTAGCGTATGTGGATCTGTTACTTCATGTAACTCGTTCGTCAACTGGCCCAGATCCCCGGCGGAAAGATTGGTTGCAGGTGGCTCCGACATTGTTGCTGAACTGTGGGTTTTCGACAAAAATGGGTCGCCCTAATTAGAAAGGCCTGGGGGGGCGTATCCGATTCGATTAATGGGGCGTGACAAATCACGTGACCCATGCAAAAGGGTGGGGCTCATGTGCATGTACGTATAAGCGTTTGCTATAATGAAAAACAAACAAGATGTTGATGGAAGTGCCTCCTGTCCTCAAATATGCACAATGGTTTGGAATTGAACTTTGCTATTCATCCCTTACAACAAGTATATTCAACACCACTGTATTGACGGGACGTCGGTATAAATTCTCATGTGCTCAAGATGTGTTTCAAACAATGCAGTTATGATCCTACCGTGGAAATTAAACGCATGACATATGCATAGCCCCATCTCTTCACCTAAACCTAAAATGCAACAATTGTAGCACGTAAGTAGATCTAGTTCAGAGGCAGAGACAGCATGTCAAAAGTGGGGGGGCTCGGCGTTCATGAAGTGGGGGGTTATTACTTTCATTCTGAATACATCTGGCATAGGGTATTAGTGTTCTTCATGACAACCTCCAATTTTGGGGGGGCTCAGCCCCCCCTTATCAAAAAGTGGGGGGGCTCAAGCCCCCCCTGCCCCCCCAGGTTCTCTGCCCCTGTAGTTATTGTTTAAACAGTTCATGGTTTGCAAAGCAGACTCACCATAATTTGCATTGGATTTTTCATTGTAAAAAATCAATTTAGTGCAGTCAAATGTTGACACATGCATGTTGGTCTAATCGTAGTATATATGCTGGGGTGCATGGTCACTCCTGTGTTTCTACATCCCATAGGACTGGTGCTCTTTAATGCCCATCATACTGCATATATATTGAGCAATACCAGGAATATACATTTCAAATATATTTTATACCACTGTGGGGCAACACTGGACAGGTTGGAATTAGGCTAAACACACACTATCTGATATCACTGTTATCAATACTGGAGTACATGGGATAATTCTTCTTGACACAGGTCATACTGCTGTACTTGTTGTGTCTGTGAATAACTCTAATTCCAATGGAATTGCAGTACACGATGGTTCAAATACAACAACTCATTTCCTTGTAGAAAACAGTGGTCTAAATGGAATGGAACTGAGCCATGTCAATGATAATATCACAGGTGAATATCAGCAATGCTAAGTGGAATGGAATGCAGTTACGAGACACTGAAAATGTACAAATATCCTTCACCACTGTGAGCAATGCCCAATGGATTTATGCTATTCGACCCTTACCAGTTTGTACAACACCACTGTGACAGGGTACATATATAGACGTAAAGGTCATTTTACTAAAAAATGTTTTTAACAATGTAGTTACGATCCTACCTTAGAAGTTACATGTCTCTTTAAGTAAAACAATTAATGCAATAGTTTGATGCGTGATTCTCAGATTGAAACACTAATCAACACATACATTGATTTTACTACAGTATATCAAACAGTGATTTAAAAGCGTGCTTATTTGAGTATAGCTATAGGGTGTATAAGTAATGTGCAAGCACAACAGCACAGTGTGAATCAGGATTCACTTGCCATTCAATGTTAGTAGTTGTCCTCTATACATGTAGCTACAAAAAGGGGTGATTGATTGACCAGCTCTATATCTCTGTCAGCTGCTTTTATACAAGTTTTAAAGATGTATAGATGACATGTAGGTGCCAAAAGCATGAAAACAAGATATAGTATGCAGGCAAAGGCAGCAATGATGAGAAACAAAGAGCAATAAGGCAGAGATGCTCGATGTATCCCTTTTGTACAAACCCAAGCAGCATAATTATTTTGACATCCGATTTCACTTTGACATCTTGACTTAAGAGGCAGTTGATTCCAAATGTGTCCCATGATCTTGGCTTTGGTTAATATATAAGGTCTGTGAGTTTTTTATTCTGTAACTGCACACAGTGATTCCAGAAGTAAAGAAGCAAGACAGTGGCGGAGATATAGGGGGGGCAGGGAGGGGGGGCTTTTGGGCACCCCCTCTTTTCATAGTAGGGGGGCTGAGCTCCCCCACTTTTGCAACACAGACACATATACTCTTGTGTGAGTGGGAGCCAGCCCACTAAGTCACGCACGCATTTGGCTGAGCAATGACACCTCCACACATGTGCATTGTGAAGGATTTTAGAGCTTCTCCAGAGGCAGAGACAGCATGTCAAAAGTGGGGGGGGCTCGGCGTTCATAAAGTGGGAGGTTATTCACATTCATTCTGAATAGGCTATTAGTATTTAATATGTTCTTTGTGACAACCTCCAATTTTGGGGGGGCTCAGACCCCTCTTATTGAAAAGTGGGGGGGCTCCAGCCCCCCCCTGCCCCCCAGGTTCTCTGCCTCTGTTCTCCACCTTAGAATGGCTGTCTCCCCCCCTGAGATTAATTGGTTTTTGGTTAATAACCCTAATTCCAATGGAATTACAGTACACGATGGTACTAATTAACCTTCGGCGCGCATGTGCAGGAGGGTTACGGTAGTTGTGTGTGTGTGTGTGTGTGTGTGTGTGTGTGTGTGTGTGTGTGTGTGTGTGTGTGTGTGTCTGTCTGTCTGTCTGTTAAGTCACATCTCACCTCTGGAGCGTCTGTTCGTCCTGAAAATTCTGTCACATACTCAACGGGCAACAGAGGTCAAAATATTTGTGGGGGTTTTTCTCTGAAACCGCTCCGTTCAAAAGTTATGGCGTCATTTGCTTACCCGTGACATCCTACGAGGGTATGAGGGTATTGCAGCGACATTCCGCGCACTTTTTCGACAACATAGTCTTCTAAAGATCCTAAAAGGGCTAAACACTACCTGGAATACGACTGGATGTAAGGCAGCAAGCTGTACTGTAGTTGTGTGATTGAAACAAGGTCTGAACTACTGTTACACCTTTTCTAAAAGGGAACCGTGCTCTGAAAAAGAGACCATATCCTGTCTGACAGGTTTGATACTCTGTGAACTACTGTGTTTGTGTAGACTTTTATTTGTAAGGTTGAAACAGCACAGTTGGTGATTCAACAAAATTTAATGACTAAACTGCTATGGCTCTTTTCCTACAGGAGAGATAAGAGGAGACTATATTTTGTGGCTAACTCTGTCAGATACCTGGTAAGCCACACTGTGTACTGTAGTCCTATCATTGCAACACTGTGTGATTGTGTGATTTAAACAAGATCTTAACTACTTTTGCTTTTTTTCTTATACATGTATTTTAAAGAAACGTACAGACAGGTGATCCCTTAAGGAACCGTGCTATAGAGAGACCACATCCTGTCAGACAAGTTCAATACTCAGTTAGCTATTGTGTAGACTTTTATTTGTAAGGTTGAAACAGCACACTTGGTGATTCAACCTATGACTAAACTGCTATGGCCCCTTTTCTACAGAAGAGATAATAAGGAACCGCTCCAAAGAAAGACAATATTCGGCAAACCAGTCAGATATTTGGTGAGCCACATTGTGCACTGTAGTCCTATCATTGTAACACTGTATAGTTGTGTGATTGAAACAAGGTCTAAACTACTGTTGCTCTTTCTCTACAGGTGACATTTTAAAGAAATGTGCTACCAACAGGTGATGTATTAAGGAAACGTGCTATGAAGAGACCATATCTTGTCTGACAGATTTGATACTCAGTGAGCTAATTGTGTAGACTTTACTGTAAGGTTGAAACAGCACACTTGGTGATTCAATCAATGACTAAACTGCTATGGCTCTTTTTCTACAGGAGAGATAATAAGGAAACGTTCCAAAGGGAGACCATATTCTGTGGCTAATCAGTCACATACTTGGTGAGCCACACTGTGTACTGTAGTCCTATCATTGCAACACTGTAGTTGGGTGATTGGAACAAGGTCTAAATTACTTTGCTGTCTTTCTATAGATGATATTTTAAGGAAAAGCATTATTCTACTGAGGTATTCCTACAGATAGTCCCTTAAGGAACCATGCTATAGAGAGACCCAATCCTGTCAGGCAAGCTTAATACTCAATGAGTTATTGTACAAACTCTATTTGAAACAACATACTTGGTGATCAATGACTGAGCTGCTAAGACAGAAAAGAACCATTCCAATGAGAGACAATATTATGTCACAAACCTGTCAGATAATTGGTAAGCCACACTGTGCACTGGTGTCCTTGCATTGTAAAACTGTAGTTTGGTGATTGGAACTAAGTCTGAGCTACTTTTGAGATAATAAGGAACTGCTCCAATGGGAGACCATATTATGTGGCAAACCTGTCAGATACTTGGTAGACCAGACTGTGCACTGTAGTGCTATCATTGCAACACTGTATATAGTTGGATGATTGGAAGTAAGTCTATAATTACTTTTGCTCTCCTTCTACATTTGATATTTTAAGAAAACGCTCCAATGTCACCAGACCCTTCCCTTCGAGGGGTGGGATCTGGGCACGAGACTATTTTCTTGCAATTGTGTCAGCAGCCACATGACTTTGATCACAGTGACTCATTGTAAAACTGTCAGCAATGTATAGTCCTATCATTGCAACACTGTATATGTATATAGTTGGATGATTGGAAGTAAGTCTATAATTACTTTTGCTCTCTTTCTACATTTGATATTTTAAGAAAACGCTCCAATGTCACCAGACCCTTCCCTTCAAGGGGTGGGATCTGGGCACGAGTGCAATTGGTTGTGTTGTGTCAGCAGCCACGTGACTTTGATCATGTGATCCAACTGCTCCAGCCAGACAGTGAAGACACAGGTAACCCTTAGGAACTTTTAAGTATGAAGATAGACTTAGGCAACTTATCGCAATTACAAATGCACATATCGACCGTTCATGAGAGCAGGAGTGTAATAACAATTGATGCAAGAACGTGATCAATGTCATGTGACTGCTGACACAGCACAACCAGCTCCAATGTCACCAGACCCTTCCCTTCGAGGGGTGGGGTCTGGGCACGAGACTAGAGGATGTATGTAAGTGTGACCCCTCCCTACATCTTCTGCATGGGGGTATGCATGCTGGTATGCATGCTATTATTGCCATCATCCCCAGCCATTTGGCTGCATGGATGCTTCCTTGTTTCACTTTTTAGCACTTCCATCCCTACATCCTCCAACATTTTAAATGAATACAGCATACAGACGAGCACAACTAGGTGGAGTCGCTCCCGCTCACCCAATTGCAATACATAATAACATCCTTCATTCTTGTTGAGGTATGAGACAGTTCAACATCCTGACACAGTTTAGAAGGTTGAAGTGCCATACATAGCGTTGACGAAAGTCTTCAACCTCCTTAAGTGTCATATGCATGTGCACACTAAGCCTGTGCTCCGCAAAAATTCTTTTAAAATATTCAGTTATGATAATATTCCTTTGTTCATCCTGACAGAACGACTTCAATGTAGTAGTCACTTTAAAAAGCTCGATATCTATCTTGTACAAGAACATCTCTTCTTTGACCTGTGTGAGAGACTGCACCGATTCAACTTTTGTGAGTGACTGCTGTAGTGTTCCAGTAAATAAGTGATGTGTCCGACACAATTCATCAATAAGATAATCCAGGAGGTGGTAGTCAAGGAAACTCCAATGGAAATTAAGTATTCCAAATAGTGCCCAGTGGTCTTGACTCTGGTTAAGCACTGCAATGTTTTGCTTCATAAATATATTGTAGCATTCAGTCCGTATACCCAGTTGGGTTAATATATAGACAGTTGCTGTTACCTTGATTTTCATTCTCTCAAGGCATTGAATAGTTGATATCTTCAAATCATTGAATCTTTGTTCAAATGCTGCTTTCAGTGCTACTACATTACGAGGATGTGCACCACTATAAATGCTCTCTTGTTCATAAGGTTGCACCCCAATAGGAGACATTGCTGTACAAAGTACATATATTACATACTTACAACGGACAACGGCAAACAGTGTCAAGGCCCTGGAGGAGGTACTAGTACTTGATACCTACATGCAGTGTTGGCACTTCTTGTGTTGTTCAGTCACTTACCAGGGGGGGTAGTAGTGTCTGGCCTAGGTGTGTGATAAGGAAGTGCAGTTTCCACCTTCAATGGCTCTGCAATCGAAGTTATGTTACCACCTATAGGTGATACAATGGTATGTCTTATACTGAGGTATATGTATAGGTTAATACCTGGTTTCTGAGGCAGTATGGCAAATTTACCACCCTCCCCCAGATCATTTATAATACTGTCCCTCCCAGCCCACAGGCAGTATAGTGAATGAACCAGGTGTGGCAGACACCAGGTGTGGTGTTAACCAATTTGTAGCCCACTTAAGTGGTGTTGCATAATGGCTAAGCTTAAACCAACTATGTGGCTTTGGTGACCAGGATTAGACACAAGACTCACTACATGATACAGCTATTGTTTGCAAGGCCGATAAGACTTGTCTCCACAGCTCACTTTACAACATTGAGCATTTTGAGGCTACTTGGTCCTTTGGACATAGTAAATTATCTATTCTATTGAGCCAGAGCAGTGTCGTTGCTGGTAGGAATATACTAGGTAGGGAACCTGTCATGTTATGGCTTCCCAGGTCTGTGTTTATGGCTATTTTACCTATGTTACGATCCATAAGCTGTGTTGTATATTTTGTTTCCTGGGCGGGCACCGTTCAGGTTCATGTTTGCACCGTCCGCATGCCACACAAGTCTGCGGAGAAACTACCTCAAATACGTACAGTACTAATTTATGTGCAGTGCATGTGTACTCTCTACTATCATGCCCAATGTGTAGGTAGTAGCATCTTATTCATGAGTTGAAGTTGTCTCGCCGCAGACTTGTGTGGGGTGCTAGTGGTGTAAGCACAGAGTTAGACGGTGCTCGTTCGTACCCATATTTGTGGCTACTTTTCCCAGTGTAATCTACTATGATGGACTGGATTTTGGCATGTATAGCTATCGAAGTAGTGAACGCTAGGTTACCTGAACTGGTTGCAAAGCTCTGACAAATATTGTCACCTATGTCTGTCTTCAATCGCTTCGCAGCTAGTGGAGTCAGTTCCAGACCTGCAAACACATTGTGCAATGGGAAGACATCTGTATATTATTACACACCCAAAAATGATGATATATAGCACACACTCACTTTCCAGAGGTGAAGGTCTGGTGCTAGTCTCTTTAACCAACTAGACAGAAGACAAATGCAGGTGTATAGTCATGATAGTATATAAATGTGTCCAGTTGACAACCTACTTCTTTTTGTTGAGTCTGATATTTCTCTGCCCCAGTTTGCTCAGATATAGCACTCCACAGGATGTGACTGTGAAATCATAAGATATACATATAAGTTAGATGACAATCCAAGGGATCTACGTAAATTCAGAAACCCAAGGGCTCTCAGTAGTGACTTGAGCGTAGTGAGGGCACTACTGATCAGTGGTGGATCTAGGGGGGGATCCAGGGGTGCAATGGAACCCCCGTTTGGCAGGGTATTACGTAATTACGAAGGTTTCGTCGTAGTCTTGCCCGCGTAATTGGCGCTCTTGCAATTGTGTTATGTGACGCTAAGTCTATCAGCGCTAGCGTTCATGTATAAGAGCGCCAATTACGTGCGCATAGTAATAGTTTACACAAGAGTGCGCGTCATAAGCCAATTAAATCTACGCGCACGCATAGTAATAACAGTTTACACAAGTACAAGAGCGCATCACAAGCCAACGAGGGGTATGCACTAACGAAAAGTGGGTGTGGTTCACAGCGACGCGAGGCCACTGGAACCCCCTTTCTAAAATCCTGCATCCGCCACTGCTGATAGCCCAAGGGTTTTTGTATTTGCATAGATCCAGAGGACTCGTCATCTAACTTGTTTAGTGCATTGCACTTGTTTTATCAGTATTTTGTAATCTTGTTCACATGTACAGATAAACATGTGCAAGTTGAATTGATGTATACTTGTAGGTCAATATTGAGCTCATGTTAGATTTGTAGGTTAATATTGAGGTCCCAGATCAATACTGGCATAAGTTATGCATGTTGAGACAGGTCAATACTGGTATCAGTAACTCATAACTGACCAATCAGATTGCTTTATGTAAGGTGGCAATGCACTAAATATATATCACCTGATACATTATCTACAATCGTATTATCTATCTTGATACATCTAATGACATACACTGCTTACCCTTCAAGGGTTAGTTGTATTACTTTAGCATTCTTAAAATCTTCTACACACACACTTATGTGAGCTTGTAGACTGTCGGCAACTTCAGATGGAATGATGTACGTCAATACTGTACACCCAGTGCGGATGTCTTCCAATATAAAATCTTTGGGTTTGCACTTAAAGAGTTTAGCGAGAGTGTTTCGAAAGTCCAATTCATTAGTGTGGTTTAGCTCTCGATCCACTTTCACTTTAAACCTCTTTCCATTACGCTGAGTAGGGATCACTCTAGAGCGGAGTTGACGTTTCAACTTCTTTTCATACTCGGCCACAAGCTTCTCACCCTCCTCACCACAGAACAATTTCAAAAGAGCACTAAGGTTCCTATATGCATAGGGCCCTTGATTTCCACGCAATGCCCTTAGGAATGACGGTATATCAGTAGCTTGACATGCGTCTTCATTCATGTCGTCTTCATAAGCTGACCAGGTCAGTTTTACATTCGGTAAATGTACCTTCGTTTTTTCCATTAGTTCACTAGCACGGCATAAGAATCCTCCAAATTCCCTCTTGGCATCTTCTTCGAAATCCAATACTTCTGCTTTTTTCCCCATGTACAGGTCATCTTCTGGATGTTCTGGTTTTTCTGACTCAGACCCTATTAGTACAAAGTAGGATGCATGCAAGCAGCACTGAATAATTGCTTTACATATTCCACTTTTGAATATAATAGCATTCAAAGTGTGTGGTACAAAACATATGTTCAGAGCATGTAATAGCTCAATCATTTGCACCATGTGCCAGACTATACAGAGTAAAATTGTCTTGTACTATTATCCAAGTTTTGCACTTCTACTACATGTCCTCTGCATTTCTGTGGCTCCAGGACTAAAACTACAACAACAACAATTAGTGGTCAGGAAGTCTGATCAGTGGTGAACTGACTGAGCTAACCTTGCAAGGCTTGAAATAACACCCAATTTGCCAAGTATGTGTCATTTATATTACTTATTATTTATTATACTAGGAGACACATATACAGGTAGAACGACTCGGTGGGGGTTATATCCATCCCTACTTGAAAAATACAAGGTTAGGATCCCTAAGCATAGCAAAGAATAGCTATCTATCCGAGGGTGGTGTAAGTGAGTGGGGCTGCGTGGGAAAGGTGTATTTTTAGGAACACATTGACAAGCATACATTCTAACTTGAGACTTCTTGGTTCTCTGGTCATGATTTACTTACATTAATATATTTTTCTTGCATACCAGAGTGTTGAGAACAAAATGATTCCAATGTTTCGGTCTCCTCACGGAGGCCTTCCTCAGGGAGAGTGACAGTACAACTGGATGACAACAGGCAGATAAGCAGGCCATTCACCTTCACACACCTTCATTGTTCTCATACATATTTTCAGTCATTGTTACACACATTCCTGCTTATCTGCCTGTTGTCATCCAGTTGTACTGTCACTCTCCCTGAGGAAGGCCTCCGTGAGGAGACCGAAACGTTGGAATCATTTTGTTCTCAACACTCTGGTATGCAAGAAAAATATATTAATAAAGCATACATTCTATATGCATATACCTTTGGATCCCTGAAGACAATAATTTTTCTCCAATCTCTCTGATAGTCTTCCGTGATCCGTTTCCTTCAGAGCCTTCACCAAGGTAGCCCACGACGCATTCAAATCGTTCTTCAACCAGTGATCCAATATTCCTGTTTTCTGCTTCTCTGTGGTATTACCAGCGTCTTGTATTATCCTCGTTACATCGGATGACTCAATGCCCAACTTGATGCCAAGCCTGTGTGGATCTGTCACTTCTTTCAACTCGTTTGTCAGTAGAGTAAGGTTCTCGGTGGAGAGATCAACTGTCTTCGACATGGTGAACTGTTCGTATATACCCGTAGTAACTCGCTGCCCGGATCGGAACGCGTGCGGGTAAATTAAAAGTCGCGCGCGCGTGTATTGCGTCATACACGAGGCTAGTCTATTGATGTGAATTCTGGAATTTCTGGTCCTGTTTTTTGTATAACTGCATCACCAATTAATAATTTGAGCGACGAGGAAAGTCATTACAACTTTTTATTGGCCTACACATTTTTTTATACAATGAGGGCAGCATGGATGACCGCAGTATACTCACAAATTATTTTTGTTATCTGTGATAGAGTTACTATGTATACTTGCTACTCATTTCTACACATTCTTCCCATTCAGTATATGGATGACCGATAGGTTAAAATAACAAATTTCATCCTGTGCATTCCTTCATAACACTCCTCCTTGTGGAAGTATTCATACATTTTGCACCATGTCTAGTATAATACATTAACCATTGGAATGTGCAATCAGGAAAAGAGTAGAGCTTATAATTATAAGTGAGCAGAAAACCTATGTATTTTCCTGCTCACTTAAAATAAATGTTATATCTTGTTCAATTTTGTGCATTGTCAGTATTTTGACGTCAACCTTGCAATAGTCTATATATAGTCTACTGTCTTGTTCAATTTTGTGCATTGTCAGTATGGAAACATGATTGACGTCTACCTTTCAATGGTCTACTTGTTTTGCTATATATACGGCATTCCAAGTGTATAGTGCAAGTATATGCAGTGCAGTAACTCTCACAAAACTGCTTTTCAAGACTTACTATATATATTAATTATAAAAATAAAAAAGGTAGATTTTAAAAACCTATAGATCTTCAGAATATCTTAACTCTGTTCTCATCACATAAATGTATAAAACCATTACAACAAGAGGTGATACAGTAAGATTTTAATTCTTTCTGACCACACCCCCCAATTGGGGTGACAAACTGACCTGAAGTGTCATATATTACAATACGACCGCCAATGGCATCAGACACATACACATACTTGTCAACAATATGAAGAGACGATGGTCCCTGCAGTTTTCCCTTTCCTTCTTTACCAAACATTCGTATAAAACGGCCACTTTTGTCCAATACTTGCACCCTCTCATTGCCAAATTCAGTTACGTACATATATCCATCTGTATCAAATTTGACATCAAATGGTGCATCGAATTTACATCTTTTTTGGCCATGTGAACCGATGGATCGGATAAAGTTCAAGTCCAGGTCAAACACCTGAATA
Source organism: Theonella swinhoei (assembly GCA_963970385.1). Lineage (NCBI taxonomy): Eukaryota > Metazoa > Porifera > Demospongiae > Tetractinellida > Theonellidae > Theonella > Theonella swinhoei. Next base: position 12,381,851 of record OZ019946.1, read on the forward strand.
CGATGGTTATGGCGATCACATACGTATATTTGATTGTTGTGTAGTGCTAATCCACGTGGATCATTAAACTCCCCATCCTTACTGCCCTCCTTGCCAATACACTTTATCAGTTCACCACTGCTAGTGAACTTCTGCAGCTTGTGGTAACTGCTGACGTAAATATTGTCCATATCGTCAACTGCTACACCTTGTGGGCATGCCATCTGTTCTGGACGATCACCACGGGATCCAAATGTTCGAATCTTCTTTCCTGTGATATCAAGTGTGGCTACTCGATGACCTTCATTTTCACTAACAATCATTTCCCCACGACTGTTGAAAGCAATGCCATATGGTCCCTTCAAGCCAGCCACAACCCTCTCAGGATGGGCTAATTCATTGGGGTCAGGGTACACAGTAATGGGGAAAGGGCTATCGTTGATTTCTACATCACTGAGTCGAACATGTAGTTTGTGTTGGCCTCGACTGATGGCTGTGTATGACACCTCATATTGGGAAGGAGAAATAGCGGCTACTGTAGCATTAACAACAGGAGGTCTCCTGGATGGATTGGTGGGTGTGGCTTTAGAAATGACTTCCAGTTCTGCAGTGAGATCCTGATGCTCTGAGCACGGCTTATTATTAGAGTCAGTTAGTTTGACTGTGACGTGTGTTGGGCAGTTAACTGTGGCTGACTGTAAGCCTGGACCACTGACATGGCAGGTGTAGAGATGGTAAGACTAATGGAACAAAGGTAAAAGTGGGTGTTAAGAGAAGGTAAGCCTGAGTATATACTGCTAAGACTTAGAGAGTGCATGCTGACCATTGGTCTCAGCATCAGTGAGCCTCCCTGCTGGAATACCCTTTGGATTTCAACCACTAGAGCCTCGATGGATTGTAGTTGCCCCTGCAGATCACTAATCTGCTTTCTGCTGGACTGGTCCTGTACACAGTGATATACCAGGGGTCAGAGGTCAGCTCTTTTCTTGCATAAAGACAAAGGGATGAATATTACCTGTTGTTTCAGTTCAGTTAGTTGCTGCTGTGCCAGAGATAGCTCCTTGTTCTTGGCCTGCAATGACGCATCTTTCTCAGTCTCCTGCAGTCAGATGATATATAATTGTCAAAACCACCACATATTACCTAATGCAGGGCCGGCGGAACAGGTCACCCGGCGGCTGCCGGACCAATAAATATCATTATTATCCCATACAGGGAAGAGTGGTGACTCTATGAACACACAAAAGAAATGCACACTAAGTTATAGTGACAATTTAATAATCAGCTGAAGAACACGCGCATGCATGCACGCCCTCTTTGTAGAACTTACGCGCTACGGTTTTGCCTGACCAATCGAAATTTGCTTCCGCCACCCCTGTAATGTGACTCACCTGTTGTCTCAGTTGTCTCATTTGCTCCTGTGCCTGAGCTAGCTCCTTGCTCTTGGTCTGCACCAACTCATCTTTCTCAGTCTCCTGCAGCATCACAATACACTATATGCAGACATAGGTTATATGGCCGTATAGCTGTACCTTCTGTCTTGCTGTATGCAGCTGTTGTTTATAGATTTCTAGTTGCTGGTGAAGCTCGTCATTTTCCTCTTCCATGGCTTTCATCTTGCTCTGCATCTGGGCCACCAGGTCCTCCTCAATCCCTCGAGCCAACTCTGAAAGTTCTACATCCCTCAGTACACATATGAGAGTGAACCAAGTCACTGGCTGCTTGCCCTGACCCTGGAGCCATCGTATCAGAATATCCTGGTTGATTGCATCTGGATTGTGGTGGTGTTGAGAGGTAACAGACGAGGTAACTGCACCATTATTGTCATTCAGTAGCAGTGGGCACAGGGCGGAGTAGTGTGTCCCTATCTCCTGCACTATATTGACAGTTCTGCCTGATTGGGTTCGAAAGTGTAAAAGATCTGGCAGTGTTGGTTTGCTTGTCAGCAGTCTATGTGAACCTGCAGCTATAATGAAAAGTGACTACATTGTTCAACCCCTATATATGGGTACGTATAGTTTACCTATATGAGCACCATTTGAATTAGCTCCCTGGCCACCAAAGGTTTTCGCCAATCTCTTTGATAATCTTCCGTGATCCATTTCACCAAGGATGACGAATGATTCTTCAGACAATGCTCCGATTTCTCAGTGTTGCTACTCGGACCGCGATCTCGATCGTCTGATCGACGTTAACCGGCCTGTGATCCGTCTCTTCAATTCGTTTGATAGCTATGCTATTTAGTGATATCGTCGCTAGCTATTTAGATGACTGCCAGAGTGTATATATTTTGCCAGTCGGCTGTCAGCCAACAGAAAGGAAACTGAAGGGCGTATATACCGCGCGGGCTAGTCATGCGCAAAATGTTATAGTACGCTGACCTCGGGGGGCTTTTCCCTTGCACCGCTGAAGGATCATATATATAGTTATAGCCAGTGTGCTAAAATAGTTAGAGCGTATTATATATGTACAGGTACATTTGTAGCAGCAAAGAGCACATAATAGAGACATGCAAGAGTGTGGCTGCACAGTAAAAGGATATATTATCTCAGTCATATCTTGTTTCCATTCCTCCTATACTATCCTATAGTATACTATTAACCTAGACTTCCTGTCTGCCTACTATTAGGCAATTCCCTAGCCCTAGTAGTGTACAACCCACAACCTCCAATTCATCGTGTAGACTAGTCTGGTGTAGCCACACCAAGAGGATGTGACTATGTAGACTGGATCGGATATGACAGTGCCTTGCAGACAGCTACGCGTCCACTGGATATGCAACCATAGCAGGGGGGGACCTGATAAACAAGCTAATGGACAATGTACTTTATGCATATCATCCTCAGCACAACTCTCAATGAAAACATGTAACTTCAAGTGCAAATACAGAAAAGTACGTCATGAGAAATATAATACTGAATGTTTTGTGTGAAAGTCACTTCTTTTTCCTCTTGGCTGTGGGGGTAGTAGTAGTAGTGTCTCCAGTCTTCCTCTTTCTACTTCCTCCGGTTGCTAGGTTACCATCTGAAGGGGCGGGGTTTGAGGAGGAAGCCCCACCCACCGGAAGTAGATTACTAATCAGCACATATAGTCAAGGAAACAAATCCACTCAGATACATAAGCAATTTTTCTTTTAAAATCAAACAAAATTGAGGGGTGTGTGGCTTGGAAACATAATAGGTTTTTTGAATTGATCATAGCCATTCTTGGGGGGGGGGGCAAATTGCCCCCCTTTGCCCCCTCCCTAAAAAAACTGCAGTGCTTAAATATCAATATTCAATAGCAATGTGTAGATAGGTAGGAGGTTATAGGATACGATTTCAAATTCAGTTCTTGTCTCAAAACTCCACCCAGAATGAGTTCTGTGGAGTATACTGGTACCCCGGCCTCCACTGTCCCACTGAGCATGCTCAGATCGTCCTGACAGGCAACCACCAGCACCCCCACCCCCGGGGGGTGAGGTAGAGTGGTCAGCACTTCCCCACCACTGCACTTGACAATGTCAGCCATGTCCTTGGGGGGTGGTTTAATGGAGGGAGAGAGGAACACCTTGTACCCCGACAACACCTTACTACATTGAGCCACTTCCAGGGATCTGTAGAAAACAGTGGCAGGGTTTATTTCAGAAACTTGATAATAGGGGGTAAACTGCATACACGAGAAATCTTGGGAGGCTAACATGAAACATGTGTGGCTGTATATGAGGAAGGTCCGCTTGACTTAAGGGTGGGCAAAGCTTTAAGGGGGGCAAATGTCTCTTCTCGCCCCCCCCCCAAAGAAAAACTGATTGGATGAAGAAATGTGCAAGGAACCCTCTAATATTTTAGGAGCCCCTGAAGTGAGGATGCCTCAATGAACAGCACACCTTTCGCTATGATGAAAGCCACAGGTCAAGGCCAAGGAACCCCTCTAATCAGGGCCCCCGAAGTTATCTAGGTCACCTTGATAAAACAGGACACCTTTGTTCCAAAGACCACATCCTAACTCTTAAATGTACACTTCAACCTCTGCTGGTGGTTGTCAGAAATTCAACAGTGTTTTGTGCACTTGTGCAAAACAGCGGTCGAAATGGCATGGAACTGAGATACAACAATACATAACTTCATGCATTCTTCCAGTGACTGCTACGCATTGTTGGTGAGCAGAAGAGTGTGCACGCAAAATTAGAAGCACGCATAACATTACGGTATGTACATTGCCCATCAAAAACATACATACATATATACATACACAGAAAAGTCGGCCAGTTGACATGACTAGGAGCGCTCACTCCGCTCTCCAATACCTGAGTTACTGGGGCAGCAATGCATACAGATGAACTATAGATAAACATACTTTCTGAGTGTGAATTTGTGTTGTCGTTCACTAGCTCTGTCTTTGATGAGGTAGGAGTCTGTAGGTATAAACCTCCCCTGTTCCCTACACTCCCCCAGCCACTGGTCACTGACGATGTGGCAGCCTCGAGAGAGACAGCAGAGGAACTTCACTGTACGACGCACCTGGAGTGAACAGGGTTAAAGTGAAAATAAGACTCCACGAAATGAAGATACCCAACGATACCCTTGCTGTCCCAAACTACCTAACACCTGAAATCAGGACACCTCACTAATCAGGACACTTTCGGTCCCACTGTGTCACAATTAGAGAAGTTCCAGGTACCACATAATCAGCTGCTATCTCCACCTTATCAGCCACAAGATGTCCTAATATTTTTCCAACCACTGAAATCAGGACAGCTAACTAATTAGGACACTTCCTTCTGTCCAGAGGTGAGAGTACATGTACCACATAATCAGCTGCCATGATCTCTACCTTATCAGTCACAAGATGTGTACAGTGATAGACGGAGTCCACCAGCTGGCCTCCTAACTCCACCACTGTCTCCTCTCCATCTTTATCAATAACACCAGTGAACATGATCTACATGGACATGTACAGAGTAGTGGTGTGTGTGTGTGTGTGTGTGTGTGTGTGTGTGTGTGTGTGTGTGTGTGTGTGTGTGTGTGTGTGTGAGTGAGTGAGTGAGTGAGTGAGAGAGAGAGAGAGAGAGAGAGAGAGAGAGAGAGAGAGAGAGAGAGAGAGAGAGAGAGAGAGAGAGAGAGAGAGAGCCTTAGGTATGGGAAGTGACTTGTCTGGGGTTCTGTTACGAAGAGATGACGACACTGTGTGTGAGGGGAGGGAGAGAGGAAGAGGAAGGGAGAGAGGGGGAGAGGGAGGGAGGTAGAGGAAGAGGGAGGGAGAGAGGGGGAGAGGGAGGGAGGTAGAGGAAGAGGGAGGGAGAGAGGGGGAGAGGGAGGGAGAGAGGAAGAGGGGGAGGGAGAGGGAGAGGGGGAGAGGGAGCGAGAACTAATCCACACGTCGTCATACTGCACACAGTCCCTACCTCCAGACTTAAGTGTTGGAGTAGTTGCTGGTTTAGACCGAGGAGTACTCAGTCTCTTAGCCCTTCCCTTCCCCTTCCCTCTGCCCCTCCCCCTCCTTCCACTGACCGAAGGCGTCTCATTTGACGATGTCATCGAACCCTGATCTGATTGGTTGTCTCTTACATCAACACCAAACGAAGGTGAACCAGCTACAACAGCAGGTGTTGTATCAGTCACATGACTATCACATGACCCTTCAGCCTTTGTCACATGACCATCATGTGACTCGGATACTTCAGGACTGCCTATGTCCGGGAACTCCTCTGAAATTGTATCAACAGTTGCCGTGTGTCTGCCCCTCCCTCTCTCCTTCACACAACTTTCTTCGGATTTCAACGTCATCCCTGGATCCCCCCCTAGATCCGCCACTGGTGAACCAAGTCACTGGCTGCTTGCCCCGACCCTGGAGCCATCGTGTCAGAATATCCTGGTTGATTGCATCTGGATTGTGGTGGTGTTGAGAGGTAACAGACGAGGTAACTGCACCATTATTGTCATTCAGTAGCAGTGGGCACAGGGCAGAGTAGCGTGTCCCTATCTCCTGCACTATATTGACAGTTCTGCCTGATTGGGTTCGAAAGTTTAAAAGATCTGGTAGTGTTGGTTTGCTTGTCAGCAGTCTATGTGAACCTGCAGCTATAATGAAAAGTGAGTACATTGTTCAACCCCCCGTATAATATATACGGGTACGTACCTATATGAGCACCATTTGAATTAGCTCCCTGGCCACCAAAAGTTTTCGCCAATCTCTTTGATATATAATCTTCCGTGATCCATTTCACTATTAAAAGAGTGACCTGACTTCACATGGACCCGCAATAACTCTCTTATTCACCCAATTTCAAAATAAAGAGTACCATTGAATTTCTCGCGTTTTACCACGTCTAATGATATGTCTCACTAAATCTGAATCTCTATCACTCCAAAGATAGCTGTATGTCCCATAATGAAAGTATAGAGATGTCATTGACCTATATTGCAGGTAATGAGGAACAAAAGGGGTTTCAATGGAAACCTCGGAAACGGCCTGTATCCGCCACTGACAACACACCACTGGATGCTGCACAAGTCTCTAGGCTGTCGTACACCATAGATATTATACACGGTTCCGTGTATAATATCTATGCGTACACGCACACAACGCTTCAATTCACGCCAAATTGAGATCGAAGACTCAAAAGAATCACAGCACTTCACAATGCACTGGTCTACAATGGAGATATTGTAACATTGTCAGAGGCTATTGTTTGGAAAGTTCCGTGACAATATTGTATATTCACATATCCTTGCACACGGGGCGGGGCGACGGGCAGTGACAGAGGTCAAAGTTCGATGGCAACGTCGGTGTGGTCCTGTCTGGTCCACATCAATCCACGCCGCTGCAGCGCTGGCGATACGATTGGTTCTAGGCGCTAGTTAGGCTAAAAACAATCTCGCAGCAGGCCGTTGCGCCTGCAACGGCCTGGGTACGAGTTTAGATTGGTTATAATAAGATAAAGCACAGTACTACAACTTGACAAATTCTTGAAACTATATTCACTGGCATACAATTAGTATTGTCTTATGAATCTATTTGTTGACCTTGTGACTGATAAGGGGGGGGTGGGGGCAGGGGGGCCCTGGGGAGGGGGGGGGGGAATATAGACATGAATATTTATACACCAGAAATAATTCTTGAATCGGGGACACAGGGATTTGTATGGCTGCACCTACCAGTTTAGGTAGTAGTTTTAAGTGGTGCATCACGAATTGCAGTAGGATCAGGACAATGTGCTGCTTCTACTTTCATTGCCAGTTGAGGTAGGTTGACTGCAGGGCTCCTGAGGGCAGCTACAATAGCCCTCCATGTCGGTCTGGGGTATTTCTGCTTCGTGAATTCAATGAGAACCTGGACGAGGCAATTACGGGGCTCTGAGTGGGTTGCATGTATGCTGTCAACAACTTTTGGTGGCAATTTTAATTTCAGACCAAATATGTAGGACTTGTTTTCTACTTCCAGTATTTCGTCCAGTACATTGACTGCATCATCTGGAGTCAGTGTTTCACCTGTAGGTGATAAAATGGTAGTGTAACTGGGAATGTCATAATCACATGTACATTTACCTTCAAGAGATGTAGAGCCAAAACCAATATCTTCCAGTAGAAAATCTTTAGGTGAACACTTAAAGAGTTTGGCAAGAGTGTTTCGAAAGTCCAATTCTTTTCTCTCATCCAGCCTTCCATCTATTTTGACTATAAACTTCTTCCCATTTCGCTGAGTAGGGATCATTCTACGATGAAGTAGACCCTTCAATTTCTCTTCGTACTCTGCCACAAGTTCCTCTCCCTCCTCACCACAGAATGAAATCAACAGACTCTTAAGATTTCTATACGCGTAGGGCCCCTGGTTTTCACGTAAGGCAAGTAAAAATGATGGTATATCACTGGCCTGATGTGCCTCATCACTCATTTCTTCTTCAAAACCTGACCAGGCTAATTTGACATAACGGAGATCTACTTGTGTCTTTTTCATTAAGTTACTGGCATTGTTTAAAAGTTTTCCAAACTTCCTCTTGGCAGTTTCTTCTAAATTCCTTATTGCTGCTTTTTTGTCCATGTAATCATCATAATGCCATTGTGGCTCAGAACCTATCGGTCAAAAATGAGATTCACACAGCAAGTCTCTGGGCCATAGAGTACTCACTATGCTCAGACACTACTAAGGACCTGAACCTTACATTCCATGTCTATCTTGTTTAAATTTGCATGTTGTAAAAGAGACATGCATTGCTAGGGAGATAGTTCACACGGTACATTAGCTACTCTTGTAGAGTCACAAGAGGCCAACCATAGGGTCCTAGGTATTAGGAGTCTATAGGATCTAGTGCTCTGCAATCTGATCAAACCCCCCTAGAAACTTTTTGCCCCCTTGGAAATTCAGAAAGTAATGTATGCACGAGAATATGCACTTCACTGTTGACACCCTCATTTTTCAGTTGGTGGATTTGCCATATATACGTATTTCTGAAAGAAACATTGTATAGGGATAAAATGATTCCTGAATCACAGAGATGGAGTAAATGGCAATGTACAAGACAGAGTCAAAAATGTTCGGAAGTGTGCTCTAAATTCAGTTGTCCCAACAGATAGGCTCACTCCCGCTCACCTAGTAATAGCTGTATAGAATCCTGGCCAGCTCTATGACTAATAGGCTCTCTCCAGCTCGCCCTAAGGCAACTTATTTCGTGTTCCTGGTCATCCGCCGGCATGCACTCGAATGACAATACTAATCGCCCGCCCACCCGCCCGGGTGACAGAAAACACGGCGCCATTTAATAACAGTGGCCTAATTATCCAGGCCAATGTATAGTTTTACATACCTTCGGCTTCCTGACTGCCGCACGTTTCCTCCAATCTCTTTGCTAGAGCGATGTGATTCATTTCTTTCAAAGCCTTCACCAAGGTAGACCTGGACGCATTGACGTTCTCTGACCAACGGGTCAATAGTCCTGTTATCTGTTCTTTCTTGGCACTACCTCTTTCTTGTAGTATCCTCTCTACATCACATGGCTCCAGGCCCAACTGGATGCCAAACACGTATGGATCCTTCAACTCATTAGTCAACAGAGCCAGATCCTCAGTGGAAAGACCAACTACATGTAGCTTCGCCATAGAAGACTATTCTACCCATCGGCATTTAATAGGCACACGCTAAGTTAAGAGCGGGGGAGTTGGGCAATATCGAGTGGGGCGTAAACACAAGCGCGCGATTCCTTGATAAGAGCGTACTAGAACGTAACGTGATAGTACTAGAAAGTAACGTGATAGTACTAGAACGTAACGTGATAGAAGCCTAAGAAGGCCTTGAAGTGAGTTCAATACTCAATGCTACCTTCGTGTTGCTACTCGATCCCCAACGTTAACCTGTGATCTCCCAATTCGTTATTTAGTTCGCTAACTAAGCTTATAATGTGATATAGCTGACTGTTAGTGTATATATTTTTCTCGGCAAAGTTCAGGAAACTGAAGGGCGTATCATGCGCTAGTCGTGCGCTTAAGTACGCAAATAAGTGGCCCAGGCGGATCTAGGGCTTCCTCCCCCACCCAATTAACACTACACGTGTTGAAATTTCATTTATATAACCCATCACATGTCATGCGGTCATGCAGAGTAGTACTCAGGCTTGGCTGCATGCTACACTTCCTGTCTATATACTTATTAGGCAATTCCTTAGCCCTAGTATATAGTATAGTACGTAGTACATGCAACAGACACATATGCATCTTTAGGTGCAACCATGCATGCATGCAGAGGACAGCCTGATAAGTCAATGAATATACTTTGGATTAGCCTCGTCCCCAGGCTCTCTTTTTCTTTGTGGGAGGGGCGCCTGGGGAAGAGGCTAACTTTAGATCAACTTCAGCATAGCTCCCAATACAGAAAAGGTGCATCATGAGAAATGTATGTGTAGTGTACACAGTGACATATATAACACATGTCGAGTACACAGCTAACAGCTCCATCAAAGGAACAGCAATATTTAGACTACAAGCTGGTGGGGCACAAGATCAAAGGGGACTATGTCTGATAAAAAATGATAAAATAGAATGAAGTCACTTCTTTTTCCTCTTGGCTGTGGGAGTAATAGTAGTAGTAGTGTCTCTAGTCTTTCTCTTTCTACCTCCTCCGGTTGCTAGGCTACCATCTGAAGGGGCAGAGTTTGAGGAAGCTCCACCCACCGGAAGTAGATTACTAATCAGCACGTACAGTCAAGAAAACAAATCCACTCAGATACATAAGCAAGTTTTCTAGAAAAATTTTAAAAATTGAGGGGTGTGTGGCTTGGAAACATAATAGGTTTTTTGAATCGATAATAGCCACTCTTGGGGGGGGGGGGCAAATTACCCCCTTGCCCCCTCCCTAAAAAAACTGCAGTGCTTAAATATCAATATTCAATACCAATGTGTAGGTAGCTAGGAGGTTGTAGGATACGATTCCAAATTCAGTTCTTGTCTCAAAACTCCACCCAGAATGAGTTCTGTAGAGTATATTGGTACCCCGGAGTCCACTGCCCCACTGAGCATGCTCAGATCGTCCTGACAGGCAACCACCAGCACCCCCACCCCCGGGGGGTGAGGTAGAGTGGTCAGGACCTCCCCACCACTGCACTTGACAATGTCAGCCATATCCTTGGGAGGTGGTTTAATGGAGGGAGAGAGGAAGACCTTGTACCCTGACAACACCTTACTAGATTGAGCCACTTCCAGGGATCTGTAGAAAACAGTGGCGGGGTTTATTTCAGAAACTTGATAATAGCGAACTGCATACACGAGAAATCTTGGGGGGGGCTAACATGAAACATGTGTGGCTGTATATGAGGAAGGTCCGCTTGACTTAAGGGTGGGCAAAGCTTTTAGTGGGGCAAATGTCTCTTCTCGCCCCCCCCCCTCAAAGAAAAACTGATTGGATGAAGAAATGTGCAAGGAACCCTCTAATATTATTAGGACCCCCTGAAGTGAGGATGCCTCAATGAACGGTACGCCTTTTGCTATGATGAAAGCCACAGGTCTAGACCAAGGAACCCCTCTAATCAGGGTCCCTGAAGTTATATAGGTCACCTTGATAAACAGGACACCTTTGTTCCAAAGACCACATCCTAACTCTTAAATGTACACTTCAACCTCTGCTGGTGGTTGTCAGAAATTCAACAGTGTTTTGTGCACTTGTGCAAAACAGCGGTCGAAATGGCATGGAACTGAGATACAACAATACACAACTTCATGCATTCTTCCAGTGACTGCTACGCATTGTTGGTGAGCAGAAGAGTGTGCACGCAAAATTAGAAGCACGCATAACATTACGGTATGTACATTGCCCATCAAAAACATACATACATACATAGAAAAATCGGCCAGTTGACATGACTAGGAGGGCTCACTCCGCTCGCCAATACCTGAGTTACTGGGGTGGCAATGCATGCAGATGAAGTACAGTAGAACCTCGGTTATCCGAACCGCAATTATCCGAACTCTCGATTATCCGAACAGGCGCTGACAAGTAAATTCACTTAATTAGAACAAGTTACTACAGCTTGCGCACTGTAGACAACTGCACGCGTTGTTGGAAAATGCCGTCTGTCACTGCTTAGGGAGTCCATATAGCCTTGTAAACATGATGGATTCGTATCACACCGGTCGAAACTGTCATCCTACAGGCTATAACCACGCAAATGCGAACAGGCACGTAGATTCACTTATCCGAACAAATTCGGTTATCCGAACACTAGAAATTTCATTAAGCCCAGAGGTGTTCGAATAACCGAGGTTCTACTGTAGTGTAGAGAGTGTCCATGCAGATGAACTATAGGTAAACATACTTTCTGAGTGTGAACTTGTGTTGTCGTTCACTGGCTCTGTCTTTGACGAGGTAGGAGTCAGTCGGTATAAACCTCCCCTGTTCCCTACACTCCCCCAGCCACTGGTCACTGACGATGTGACAGCCTCGAGAGAGACAACAGAGGAACTTCACTGTACGCCGCACCTGGAGTGAATAGGGTTAAAGTTAAAATTAGGACTCCCTGAAATGAAGACACCTCAACAACAATGATACCCTTGCTGTCCCAAACTATCTAACCCCTGAAACCAGGACACCTCACTAATCAGGGCACCTCACTAATCATGACACTTCTTTCGGTCCCCCAGTGTCACAATTAGAGAAGTTCCAGGTACCACATAATCAGCTACCATCTCTACCTTATCAGTCACAAGATGTGTACAGTGATAGACGGAGTCCACCAGCTGGCCTCCTAACTGGACCACTGTCTCCTCTCCATCTTTATCAATAACACCAGTGAACATTACCTACATGGACATGTAGAGAGTAGTGGGGTGTGTGTGTGTGTGAAGAGAGAGAGAGAGAGAGAGAGAGAGAGAGAGAGAGAGAGAGAGAGAGAGACCTTGGGTATGGGAAGTGATTTGTCTGGAGTTCTGTTACGAAGAGATGATGACACTGTGTGTGAGGGGAGGGAGAGAGGGAGAGGGAGGGAGGGGGAGGGGTTAGGGGGAGAGAGGGAGGGAGGGAGAGGGAGAGGGAGAGGGGGAGAGGGAGCAAGAGGTAATCCACACATCATCATACTGCACACAGTCCCTACCTCCAGACTTAAGTGTTGGAGTCGTTGCTGGTTTAGACCGAGGAGTACTCAGCCTCTTAGCCCTCCCCTTCCCCTTCCCTCTGCCCCTCCCCCTCCTTCCACTGACCGAGGGTGTCTCATTTGACGATGCCATCGAACCCTGATCTGATTGGTCGTCTCTTACATCAACACCAAACGAAGGTGAATCAGATACAACAGCAAGTGTTGTATCAGTCACATGACTATCACATGACCCTTCAGCCTTTGTCACATGACCATCAAGTGACTCGGATACCTCAGGACTGCCTATGTCAGGAGACTCCCCCAAAATTGTTGCTGTCTGTCTGCCCCTCCCTCTCTCCTTCACACGACTCTCTTCTGACTTTAATGTCATTCCCTCAACGATCCTTCTCACCATGGAAACGGCACTGGTGGGAGGGTGACGATGTGACGATGTGGAAGCCATATCACCACGCTCCTTTGCCTCGGGGGCAGAATCCTCTGAAGTATTTTCCATTGTGACTGTCTGCTCCTCCGAGGACTCTTCCAAAAATTGTGCCCTCTGGGGGATATTTCTCCCCCCACGCCCCCTCCGGCCCCCTCTCCCCCTCTTACTGGGGACCCCAACACTCTCAGAGTCCTCACACTCAGTGGGACTGTCACCCCCTCCCCCTTCTCCTCCTCCTCCTCTCCCTCCCCCTTCTACTGCTGTTTCTAAAGTGTCAAAAGATGAGGGAACAGAACTTGGAGGTACTTCAGTGGGTGTGTCCTCTACGTCTTCTTCACTGATTCTTGCTTTTCCCCTCCCTCTCCCTCTCCCCCTCCCCCTCCCCCTCCCTCTCCCTCGGCCCCTTCCTTTCCCTGTGCCCCGCCCGATGAGGGTTTTCTGTTTGCTCTGACTGGTAGTCGTGGTAACGGGTACAGGCTGTTCGTCGAGTTCACTCTCATCTCTCGATTCATCATCTGATATAATTAGAGGGGCAATTTGTTTCTTCCCCTTCCCTCTTTGTGTACTTGATCCACTACCGGTTGCTAGGTTACCACGGTTGCTATGGGCAACCGGTCTCTCCAAATCAGTCCCACTCTCGGAGGTATAGACAAGAGTCTGATCACTCTCAGATACAACTTGTTTACCTGGTAAGAAATAAAAGGGTTACAATAAACACTTTAACCCTGTATACACACCCTCGGACAACTCACCAGTTCTTGTCCGATTGTACTTTGACCTCACTTCGCTCCCGACCTCCTCTCCCTCGGTATCTGTGTCAACAGTATAATCAGTCGTCTGATCGCCACTGATAGCAGGAGTTGCAGCATTAGAGTTCTCATTTGGAGCCGTCCTGTCTCCACTGTGACCATCAGACTGCTCCTCAGTGAGGGAGTAGGGGACTGTCTGATCGTACTTGACACTTCGTGTTTGTTTGCTTGTTTGTTGTTGTTTACTTTCCTGTGGCATGTCGTTATCTTTATCATCTTCTTCGTGGAGGTTGTAGGCAAGTGTGGGTTTGTTGCTGTAACTTTCAAAGGGTCCTGCTCGGTCAGTCTCATCCTCATCACCAGAAGTTGGTGGATCAGTGACTTGATATGCCACTGTGTTCTCAAAGTCACACCCTCCCTCCTCTCCTCCCCCTCCCCCTCTCCCTCCTGCTCCCTCTCCATCCACCTCCTCTTCGATCTCAGTCTCACTCCCACTGTCCCTGCCCCCTCCTCCAGGCTCCGCCCCTCTACACTCGTTATCTACAAAAAACACAAGAATAGCTGATTATTTTATGGAGGACACCTCACTAATCAGGACATCACAACAGGACACCTCACTAATCAGGACATCATAACAGGACACCTCACTAATCGGGACATCATAACAGGACACCTCACTAATCGGGACATCACAACAGGACACTTCACTAATCAGGACATCATAACAGGACACCTCACTAATCAGGACATCATAACAGGACACCTCACTAATCAGGACATCATAACAGGACACTTCACTAATCAGGACAATTTCTTCAACTGACCCTGGCTAGTAGCTGATTTTTCCACAGCAAATGTCACTTTTTGTTCAGGTTTGGTTTCGTCTCTCTCCACACCATCACTCCTCACTACACCACGCCCACTGCTGTTAGCACCATCACCAGGTCCACTTGTCACATCGTCACCATCACCATCTCCCAGTAAGGGGCTGGAGGGCGGGCTGTCCATTTGAGCTGGAATGGGAGAATGGAAGTATGGGATTATTGGGGGAGAGAGAGAGAGAGAGAGAGAGAGAGAGAGAGAGAGAGACCTTACCTGTTGTACTGCGGACAAGGTCAACAGGTTCAAACTCCATCTCATCTTCATATGTGTAGTCTTGTGTGGCTGAACCTTCCTCTCCCACGTCCCCTGCTCCCCCTTCTTCTTTGGCACATTTTCCCTCTCCACCTCCCCCTCCCTCTCCTGCTCCTTCCCCTTCTTTCTCCCCCTCCCCCTCTCCCTCTCCCTCTCCCTCCCTTTCTCCCTCTCCCTCCCTCTCTCCTCCCTCCCCTTCTCCCGCTCCCTCCCCCTCCCCCTCCCCTTCTCCCTCTCCCTCCCCTTCTTCCTCTCCCTCTCCCTCTGCAACAGTCACCTGAAACAAAACTTTCATTAAACCAACCAAAACCAGTCAAACACGTTTTCAATACCTGTGTCTGGTCATTGGCAGGAGCCGCAACATTCTGATTGGTCGGAGGCTGACCAATGAAATACTGGCATTTCACGTCAGCAAACATCAACTCAATGCCATTAGTAATCTCATAGAGTCTTTTAGGTCGTAGGAGTACCTGGAGACACACACACACACACACACACACACACACACACACACACACACACACACACACACACACCATTGGGTATTGAATACATGTTAAAGGTAACAGGACTCCCTGAAATGAGGACACCTCAATAAACAGGACACTTTTTGCTGTCCAAAATACCATGTTTGTGTACTTTTCAACCCCTGAAATCAGGACACCTCACTAATCAGTACATATCACACCTCACATCTCACTAATCAGGACACTTCACTAATCAGGACACCTCACACCTAACTAATCAGGACACTTTCCAAGACTGGAAAGTTATCATTCTATCTCCACCCACACCACACCCACTGTTACTCACTCCTCGTCGATAAGTACTGTTCCTGCTCCCGAGGTCTTCTATAAAGTGCTCCCCTCCTTCAATTAACAGACTGGCATGCTGACGGGAGAGGGCCCGGACTGGAATGGAGACCTGGCACTCCTCATCTCGACCGATAATACTCTCTCCTGTGTAATCAAAAACAACTCTTGAATCAAGCCATTGGATTGTCCTGATTAGTGAGGTGTCTTAAGTTCAGGGGTTGAAAAAGTACACAAACATGGTATTTGGGACAGCAAAAGGTGTCCTGTTTATTGAGGTGTCCTCATTTCAGGGAGTCCTAATTAGAGGGGTTCCTGCTGTCCTGTTTATTGAGGTGTCCTCATTTCAGGGAGTCCTAATTAGAGGGGTTCCTGCTGTCCTGTTTATTGAGGTGTCCTCATTTCAGGGAGTCCTGATTAGAGGGGTTCCTGCTGTCCTGTTTATTGAGGTGTCCTCATTTCAGGGTGTCCTAATTAGAGGGGTTCCTGCTGTCCTGTTTATTGAGGTGTCCTCATTTCAGGGAGTCCTTATTAGAGGGGTTCCTGCTGTCCTGTTTATTGAGGTGTCCTCATTTCAGGGAGTCCTGATCAGAGGGGTTCCTGCTGTCCTGTTTATTGAGGTGTCCTCATTTCAGGGAGTCCTGATTAGAGGGGTTCCTGCTGTCCTGTTTGTTGAGGTGCCCTCATTTCAGGGAGTCCTAATTAGAGGGGTTCCTGCTGTCCTGTTTGTTGAGGTGCCCTCATTTCAGGGGGTCATAATTAGAGAGACTTACACACTGCTACTAGTGCTACACTTACCTTCCATTAAAAGGTAGTGCCTCACTGCTAGCAGCGGTCCCTGAGGCGGGACCATCAAATATCCAGTGACGCTGGGTCCCGCCTCGGGTGTGGACGGGCTACACGTGTCCATCATCTGAGCATCGACCGTACCACCGTTCGCCATTGCGGAAAAGGAGCTGGAGCAGAACGAGTTTAAGCTTGCAATGATTGTGGCGCCACCTTCGACCCGACCAGCCCAGCGTGTGCGCATGCGCATTAGAAACGATGACATTAAAAATATTTCAGTGTTGATACACCGGATTTCAGGTCCGTTGTCGTTCGTTTTTCCAGTGACGGCTGCACATGTGCATTAGGCTGACCGTATTTGCTCTCATCTAGGCAGATATAGCACAGTGTGTCAGTCAGAGTATACTGTAAAACGGCTATTCAACTTCCTAAAAGGAATTCACCACTGAATACAAAAGCGTTCCAACTGCAAGAGGAATAACACTGGCAGTTTGATGCACATGCGCAGTATCATTTGGGACAATGGACCTGAAATCCGGTGTATTGATATGGAGCAAACAAACAGTCCGAGTCACGTAGAGTGTCCGTGTTCCAAACGTCCTAACATTGGTATCAGACAGTATCATCTGCATTGAGGAGACATTTGATGCATGTAATATTATGTGGGGTCACAGAGTTCAACAATAATATGGGCACTTACCGTGAAATATCCATTTTGTCTTTTTGGATTTTTCGATGCAAATCTGACATACATCGAGTCATCTGATGGTCGCACCTGATAGGGGATTTTATTGGGGGAGAGAAATGTGAAGTGACTGGTTGTAGAGTGGAACTGCTAATGAGCTGCTCTCCCTCCCTCCCGCATACACTGTATACGTGCCTACTGTATACCTTTCTCCTCCCTCCCTCCCTCACTCCCTCCCTCTCCCTTCTTCCCTCCCTCCCTCCCTCCCTCCCTCCCTTCCTCACTCCCTCCCTCCCTCCCTCCCTCCCTCCCTCCCTCCCTTCCTCACTCCCTTCTTCCCTCCCTCCCTCCCTCCCTCCCTCCCTCCTCCCTCCCTCCCTCCCTCCCTCCCTCCCTCTCTTCCTCCCTCTCTCCCTCCCTCCCTCCCTCCTTCCCTCCCTCCCTCCCCTCTCTCCCTCCCTCCCTTCTTCCCTCCCTCCCTCCCTCCCTCCCTCCCTCCCTCCCTTCCTCACTCCCTCCCTTCCTCACTCCCTCCCTCTCCCTTCTTCCCTCCCTCCCTCCCTCCCTCCCTCCCTTCCTCACTCCCTCCCTCTCCCTTCTTCCCTCCCTCCCTCCCTCTCTTCCTCCCTCTCTCCCTCCCTCCCTCCCTCCCTCCCTCCCTCCCTCCCTCCCTCCTCCCTCCCTCCCTTCCTTCCCTCTCCCTCCCTCCCTCCCTCCCTCCCTCCCTCCTTCCCTCCCTCCCTCCCTCCCTCCCTCCCTCCTTCCCTCCCTCTCTCCCTCCCTCCCTTCCCTCCCTCCCTCCTCCCTCCCTCCCTCCCCCCCCACTAACCTTAGTGGTACAGGTACTCAGCATACTCTGTATACTGAGACACACTGACATGATGTTCATAGCTGGGCTCCAGTCCTTATCCAGTATTGAGAGACAGATGTGGCCATTACTGTAGATGTGAGGGTGGATTGGGGACTTTCCATTGGTGAACGTGA